>JBCAUA010339211.1:0-14116 GCA_038406235.1 Peronia verruculata | reverse complement strand
CCCCCCCCCCCCCCCCCCCCCCCCCCCCCCCCCCCCCCCCCCCCCCCCCCCATACAAAAAACGGTTGTATCAAGGTTGAAAGCCGATCAAAAAGCTCTTCAAAGTCAATTTTCACAGGAAAAAAATCTTTAAACGCGTTTTTCTCAATATCCGGTCTTTTGACACTACTTTGCTATCTCCTTTTTCATTTCTAAATCGATTCTACCGACATTTGGCAGAGTTGTGATAGAAGCGTAGTGGTAGTAGCATTGCTAGAAGTAGTGATAGTAGTGATAGAAGTAATAGTGGCAGTAGTAGTAACAATAGTAGGGGTAGCTGTGTGGTAGCAGTAGTTAAATAGGTAGCAGTAGTTTCGTGATTAGCAGGTTTTTGTTGTTGTTGTTGTTGTTTTTTCTTTTTTTTTTTTCTCGCCTCAGAGTAGTCCATCCAATGTCCATCTCTGGCTCTGGGGCTCAAGATATTACTAGAAGAGGTCACCATCAAGTGTTTTATGCACTCTTTGCTTCTATATGATCATATTGTGATGACCCACTGCAGCTCTTAGTAGCCAGAAGGAGCCAAATCCTGGCTGACAGTAAGTCAGAGCTGCTGTTGAATGTCCATGGTTTAAACAGGTGAAATGGACTTCCATTTTTTATATCATTTTTGTATTCAGAAAAGGCAAGACTTTTAATAATAATAGAAGGCAAAACCGCCAAATCTCATTTTGTTGTTGTTATTTTCATTGTTTTGTTTTAGCAAAATCCATATTAAAGGACTTCCCTGTTCATCCCCCCCCCCTTTATTTTAAAGAAAAAAAAAATGAATATAAAATGTGGAGTGAAAATTATTACCTTTTCCATTGAAGCGACTTTGGGTAAATGCTAAATGAGGCAGAAATCAATGTTTTTGATGAATATTGTGAATCATCTGACAAGATAGAGACATGTTTGTCAAACTTCCGACACTGCGACAGTATGCAATCGTGTGTCTACAAATCGAATGCTCTGTGAAACCAATGTGTTTGCATCCATGAGCATTTAAATCTATCACATATTATGAAGAAAACAGCTCGAAATCTATGATGAGTATGTATGTAGATGTGTAGACTTAATAGGTCCGAATTTTTCAAGAGAAATAACCGGCTTAATGTTTCTCTTCACAATGCGTAGCAATGAAATAGACGGCTATCGATCTAAGGGAAATAGCCAAGAAAAATTAATGATTCAATAAGACAGCATGAATTAATTCCCATTAAAAAAAAAAAAAAGCTTTGTGTCCTGTTCCTAAAATACATATGATAGATCTCATACAAGAATTTTATGTACAACGTTGAGTACGAAAACGTGAGCTAAATACTTGTACTCCCTGTCTCTTTTGTTCCTTTTACTCTTTGTCACTTCAGATCAGAAATACAAATACACACACATGCAATATAAATATGTCTCGAGATGATTTCTCTTTCCTGCTAAGTGCTATTAAATGCAAAGCCTGTGGTTTCATTGAGTATTCAAGCTGTCGATATTTTACCCCTGTCATCTTGCCTATAGGTACATCTAGAATCTATGCCTTTTGTTACAGCATCGGTTGATGCTTATTTTGTCTTTTCTTCTTCTTTTTTATTCTACTGGAGCCCTCTTTCAAGAAAGAAAAGAAAACAATTAATATTTTTTTTTAAAAAGCCAATGTTTTATCAACTGAAATACTAAGTGAAAACTGGTAGATCTGTATATCTATTTGAAAGAAATGCATATGTTTAATAATGGGGAGCAACTCCAACAATCTTGACAAGAAAGAGGTAATTATTAGGTTATTTCCCTTAGACCGTAAGTTGTACAAGCAATTGACGCGATAGCATCTCGAAATTCAACCACACGAACGAAAACACGCAGATACGCACACACAATATATTTGTGCGTCGGGCTTCCGTTTATTTCCTGTCCCAAGTACTCACGAATAACCGCGTTTTCATTGTCAATTGGACTTGTAGAAAGCTGGCGGAATAGCGACGACGTTTTACTATCCGCATCTTGGTTACAGTTAGATCTAGAACCTACAGAAAAATCTAGCCTCTGTTTCATCACAACCATCGACCCCCCCCCCCCCCTTTCCGCCCCCCCCCTTTTTTTTAACCAATGCCACTCAAAAATAAAATCAATTATTTCCATTGTGTATTTTATAGTCTTTCCTTGGTCAACGGAAAATCAATCATTTATTCATGATATCTAGATCTAGATCTAGATTTAAATCTACTAGGCAATGTTGTCAAGTGAGTGACGCAGTGCGTCAATATGAGGGGCAGGTCGAACAAGGGAGAGATTTGTAAAATGTATTTCAATCAAATATCACGAGAGACATCAGAATGGAGGGAATTGCAAATCAGGGACATGAACAGTTTGTCAGCGACCAGATCTATTTGTTACTGCTGACAATGGAAATCGATCCTAATGACTTGGCGAAGGGAAAAATAAATAAATAAATAAATAATGTCCTATGTCCGCCCTATCGTCAGCTGATTCGATTCGACTGGTGTAGCAACAAGTAATACCTGAGACGATTATCATCATCAAACACAGATGTTGAAGCAATTAACTGATGCCAAACTACCACAGTTTTTCACAATCCTACATTTACGAGAAGCTTTAATTGTTGTCAAGAATAAGCTGCTAAACAGTGATACTCCAACAATCTGAAATTATCAACTTAAGGTCTAGAACTAAAT
This sequence comes from Peronia verruculata, assembly GCA_038406235.1. NCBI lineage: Eukaryota > Metazoa > Mollusca > Gastropoda > Systellommatophora > Onchidiidae > Peronia > Peronia verruculata. Next base: position 11,415 of record JBCAUA010339211.1, on the reverse strand, counting down.
CTGGATTTCCATCTTGATAAAATCTCCTGATTCGCCATGAATTTAAAAGAAACATATTTTAGTCATAGGTAGATCTAGTAAAGTACAAACCCAACTGTGGTCAATTAGATCTATTCTGGCTCATCTTCTTTACTTGTAATTTGTATTTATTTTGTGAAGTGTGTGAGTGTGTGTGCATGTATGTGTTGATTGTAGACTCAAATTAATAAATATCAGATTCAGTATCAGAGATCTTTGACATTCAGGATCAGCACGCTGATTACATGCATAACGAAACTGATGCATGCATCAGTTTAAGACAGATCCAAATAAATCTTTTTCTTTTTTTTTTAAATTTTGAAACCCTCTTTAAATCTTGTGAATTTTTTTTTTTTCCTTCCAAAAGAAGGCCCTGTCGTAATCTGCTGTTGGAGAAGTTCAAGAGACCCCTTCTGTAGCTCTGAGCATGGATTCAAATGGTAAACTTCTTTACAGGTTTATTCTAAATTCTAGTAATAAAATAAGCATATTATTATTATTATTTTTTTTTTACTATAAAGAAGATTTCCAATAAGATTTTGTGTGCGTGTGTGTTTCTTTTTTTTTTTTTCGCTCACTTGCCGGGACATAAATTAGGGAAACAGTGAGACGTTACATTGGTCATGTGGTTATCGGTTACGGTACGACATTGGCCTTAGTCTATTGCGACCAAACACCCACACTCAGCCTGAATTTCGCTCATTTGATTTTGGGGCGGGGGAATGTGACACTCAAAATTTCTTTATATTGAAAAGATTGGAAGGCCCATCAAAGTTGATTGAACTCAGTGTTTCACAAATCTGACTTTGAAGATCGATCGGGGGTCAAATTCTAGTGCAATCTGATACCAAATATTACTGTACAAGTCTCATTAATGACAATTTTAATTTGATCACAAAAAGTGACAATCACCTCACCAGTTCAGAATTTGGGAAAGACATACCACGTGTCAAACATTGATAGCAGTGAAAGAGCTGTGTGTGGATAAGGGTGGAGAAAAAATTACTTGGCATCAATTCAAATAGGTTCATACTTAATCGCCGAACATGATGATTAAATGCCGCAAACCAGCCCTATGGCTCAGCATAGGGGGCACAGTGGCTCTGTGGTTTGGCTTTTGCTCCTAGGGAAAACAGCTCATGGCGGTGAGGCCGGGATCGACTCATTGGTCCTGCTTCAGGGCATGGAGGGACATGAAGGTAGAAACCTGCATTTTTTCAGTGACTCAACAGTTCCCTGGTTTTCTCTGTAGGGAAGCCTGACATCTAGCCTTCTTGATAAGGGGGAATATATTTTGAAGGTTCTGTGTGTATGTTACGCACATTAGAGAACCCTTGGCAATTCAAAACTGATTAAAGAGTAGGCCACATACCACTTTCCAGGCAAAATTTCCAAATTCTAAATTTCTAGATTACCTACAAAAATTCTCACCAAAATCATGCATCTACTTAAAGCCGAGATAATCCTGCTGTCTCAGAATTTAAAGACTTTAATAAAAAAAAAAATAATAATAATAATAGTAAATAGAAATGGCTCAACAATGAGGCATTTTTTTCAGCCAGCTAGGTTACTCCCCTTTGTCCAGTACAAGAGGTGAAGGACAAGCATTGCAAAGAAGGAAAAAATCCCTTTTTCTGTTGTAATTTGAAATAGTTGATGGGGAAAAAAAAAAATTATCACAAGAACAAAAAAAAAAAAAAAACATTTTCATGATATGGTAAATTTTTCAGATTTTTTTCTGGCTTATGTTTCATGTAACCAGCAAAGAAGTGATTTTTTTCCATCTTTACAATGCTTACGTTACACTTCTTGTACTGGGCAAAGGGAAGTAATTTGGCTGATGGTCAAAATGGCTCATTTTCTGTTTCATACTTTTTCTGTTTTGTTTTCATTAATTCTAGATACTGTGGGAATTAGGGGAAATGTATGATGATCCATTTCAGTCATATTCAGAAGAGCAGCTGTTTTTAATTGCATCTTGAGAGGGGGAGGGCGAGGGGGAAGTCAAATCATGGTGTAAACAACTGGGTAATTGTGAACTAAAAAACTGCACTGGCACCTTCAAGTCTCCCACTGTAACGGCTTTAACCATACAAGCATGAGGAGAAACAGAATGCAACATTTCCACAATGAAATTGATTCATATTCAAGAACTAACAATGAGACAAGCGTGCAATACACATCAAAAAAGAAATATTGTATCACCATTTTGTAGCTAACTCTTGATTCACATGCAAAGTACAAAAGCCTTGGCAGATCATCTCCTTGACACTGTTGGAGTTAAATGGTGAATAAACCTCAGCACGTTATTATTAAAGGTAGTGGATCAATGCCTTTTTTTTTTTTTCAACAGAAAAAGTTGATATAGTAGGAATAGGGGAATGAAAAGGCTGACTTGCATGTCGCCAAGCAGGATGGAATTCTTTAGCTATGGATATTTTTGTTTCATGGTCAGTCATGACTGACATAACCTAACATTGATTCGATTATCATACTGTGACTGATGTTACCAGTTATCGTGACTGATCATGCACAGACCTAATATTCGTGCTGAAATTGTTGATATCATGTGGCTATTGTTGGAAATTTTTTACTCATAACTTCATTGGTAATTCAGCTGATACACTTTCTACTCTGGCCCGAGCACACAGCCTCACATTTCTTACAATTGCATAACAGATATGAACTGAACAACAGTGAATCGACATAATATTATGGCAATCTTTCCAGAGAGAGGTTTATTTCAGTGAAAATTAAGAATACAGTAAGCAAAGACAAAATCTTCATAGGCCACCTCCAGCACCATATTTCTGTATTTTTAATGGCCATATTTTTTAGATTTAAAGTGTACATCTACTATTTAAGGAAAATATTCTCCAATATGGTTCATATCATTACTCTTATTTTATATGTCTAATGTCTTCAAGTTCATGATTGACTTAGCAAAGCACAATGTACTCAGTGAACAGCCATGATAGTCACAAAAATTTAAAGAAATGTACATGTATCTGAGTAAGGAATAATGTTTTGTTCTTTCATATTTTAAAACAGGAGCAATCCTGTTTAACTTCTGGTCCATATTGAAAGGAACATTTATATACACTGGATGTCTTGAGAGAATGTTTTTTTTTTTTTTTTGTTATTGTTCACACTTAGTACATCAATTTATACTGATTACCAAAGTAACTTAATAAATTCTTCAAGCACAATTCTTGTGAGCATGAAATTTCTGTCATTCTCTCTCTCTTTTCAGTCTTTTTCTCTCTCAGCAAGATTCGCACTAATCGGATTCTTTTTCTTGTATGTCTCTTTTTCCCTCTTTCATTCCTTTATTTCTCACATTCAGAGTTTCTTTTTATGATCAGCATTTATTAAGATTCACTGGCAAAAGGCCTACAGTGAAAAGTAATGAAACCTCTCACTGATGGCACAGTATAATGTCTCATAAAAAGTGCAGTAGATAGATAGCACATTATCACAGCCACATTTGTAGCTCCATACACAAAATACAGAGCACAAGATATTCATAATCACTTTATGAAAAAGAACAAAAATATAGATAGATAGATGTAAAAGAAACATATCGGCCCATTTTGTTAAAGTCGTAAAAATGAAAATAATGATGCAATCATTTCTAAGCTATGCACATGTATCTTGTAAGTTAGAAAATTCTTTTTTCCTTGAGATACATTACAAATATTGCTCATGAAATAACATCAAGTCTCACAAAGCTATCCCTTCTTCTAAATGAATAAACAGGAAAAAAATGTTTATTAACTCTTTCAACATTTTCCCCATATCCCATGGCCATGACTGTTGAGAGCATTCGCCATTTACTGTGGCTCCCTGCTACCATTCCTGACTGCACAGCTGAGGCTCTTCCACTCTTTGATATTGACAATCCACCTTTTTGCTAGACTTGCCTCATTTTCTTTTATTCCCCACTGCGCCCAGGAGGATAGTTTCCATCAGCCTGAAACTTCTTGTGACATGACCATACAGTCTTCCAACTCTGTACCATGCAATTTTCATCTTTGGTTCCCATACATGCCTCAGCTCACAATACTCAATGGAAACATACATTATAAGCAGATGCAAGAGTTGCGGTCAATAAATTTCTAACCCTTTCCTGCTTGTGGCCATGTACTGTTGAGCCAAATTTGATTACTGATATGGTAGCTCATATTTCGGTCTATTACACTTTGTATCTGTATACAATTAGTGAATCACATCACTAAGATATTTGCCTCTGAAGGGTTCACATTTTACTGCATTAACATTCTACAACAGACTTTGTCATTGGTTGAAATTTCAACCTGACCAGCCAATGCCGCCATGCATAACTTATTCAATGAAATAAAGAACCTCTGTGTGACAGATAAAGCTCTGCTGTAGAGGAAATCCCAGGAAACAAAAATGTCATTACCCAGGAAATTAGCAATTTTGTCATTACTTCTTTTTTTAAACTGAGTCCCTATGACGAATGTCTTGTATCAGCCAGGGATTAATTAAGTTGATGTGCTTCAACTTTTCCTACCATTGTTTAATTTAATTGTTGTTTGAAAACCTTGGCAAAAAGGCAGGAAATTTCAACTAACGACTACAGTAAGACAAATGGATGTCCAGATCTCTGGACTTGTAGTACATCTTGTCACAGCGGGGGCAGGAGTAGGTGGTCAGACCATCCGACCGGTTGGTCAGAACTGAGGACATAGCACCGCTATCACCAGGCACTGATACGTAGTTTTTGGTGGAGTTTGTGTGACCTGACACAGGACGTCCTGTAAAATATTGGAATCAGAGAGGAAGAGAATGAACAAAAATGATATGCAAGTCTTGTTTGTTTGTGTTTTGATTCATCAGCACTTCAGCACAATTACCGCTATAATGCTTCTAGCACTCTGAGTACATTTACATGTAAAAAATGTTGATCAGCGTACAGTATATAAATCATGCATGTCTAAGGAGTTGTTGCAACTAACAGAGACAGAATGATAGCATTTTACAATATCTACTGAAAGAATCCTTTCTTTAAGATCTATAAGATTCTTGAGCCCTTCATCTCACTTACTCCAGTGAGTCAATCACAGAGACACACAACTGGAATGTCAAAGACCATGAGTCAGTTAATAAGCTGGAAACAAAATGTGATTTCATTCACAAGCTGGCAACTTTGGTGCAGCTGATCTGTTTCATCCTCACCCATAATGATAACTGCAACATTTTAATGGCATCAAAGCGGACCATCAGAAAATACAATCAAACAATGTAATGAAATACCCCTATGGCACAACTGACAATTGGGTGTCCTTTTTCTTTCATTCATTCAGGTCTGATTTCTGTTGTAAGTGGTTCCAAACTTCATATCAGTTCTGCACAGAAGCATGTGAATGAGACAAAAATGATCCACCCCTTTGTCATAGCTGTTAGTCAATAAATAGATACAGGACGTTGTGAACTTGTTTAGAGAGACAGTAAGAATATTTTAAAAATCCTACAGTTTGTGACTGGCATTGTCTTCTCACTCATTCCATTTCTTTCTCTCCTCCTCACTGTCTTTCCTGTTATCTATCTTCCCCTGGCCCTTTCTCTTTTTCCCTCCCCAGAGCAAGCCTGGTTTTCAAGCAGAGTTTTTTTTCTTGCAATACACAAAATAAATTTACACATAGAATGACATCCTTTTAAAATGATTGCTATGATAAGAATATGGCACACCATTCTCATGCAAACATATGGTTTGCTAACTTACCTTTATCTCTCCTTTTTTTATCTTTCCCAGCCAATATTCCCAATGATTTCTTCATCTGAGTATATGCACTGATGGGTGTGGCATTTACAGGGGCCATAACTGAACCATACTTGGCTGAGGATGGTTTCCCTTCAGGTGAAGTTTTCCTATCCCTGGAATGTGGTCTTCTGGGAGTGTTGCCATGGGAGACCAGGAATTCCTGATGCAATGGTGACATTGTAATTTTTTCTGAGTCTCTTGGTCTGTCCTGACTGACATTCCAAGCAAATTTGGTACTGTGAACAGTCTGCACGTCCTCCTGAGCCTCTATGGTGCTGTTTCAGAGCAAAATAGAGACCAGATATGATTTTAATATTTGCATCTTGATAACTTTAATTATCATAAATACCAAGAAGAAAAAAATCCCATGCAGAAATGAGTACTCACTAGACATAAATTTATTAATTCGTACAAAATGAACTGAATAAGGTGAACATACAGCACAAATCTTAATTTCAGATAGTGCCAAATTAAACTTCTGATTACTTTCAGATAACAGAATCATCCAGCAAAAAATTCTTTTTGTTTGCAGAGCACTATCAAACTTATGACAACATTCCCCTCCTGCTATTACCAATATTGGTTTCAAGCTATAGAACTGCTTCTTTGCAAAGGGAGATCAATGTGCTCAGTCCAATTACTTCCCAAAACCAGACAAAAGAGGGATTGAGCAAGTCATGTACAGAGTAAAAATCGCTTTTGCACCCTTCGCTTGAAACATAGACCATGAAATATTTTTCAGAAATATACCATGAAATATTTTTAAAAGTTAAAGAAAATGTTTCCTTCTTATTGTGATAGTTTTTTAAAAATGGTTTGGCGATCAGTCTTTGGAATGACATGAAGTAAAGAGTTTTTTCCTCTTTACACTGCTTGCTCAACACTTCTCATATCTCGCAAGGGAAGGAAAAGTGCTGGTCAAAATGATCTCCCCTTACGCAAGTCCCTCTTTTGGAAGGGGCAGAGAATCTGCGAAACAATCTCCCGTTGCCATGTTCTGACATCACAAATGGATATAGCATGTGATATATCATTATGTGTGTATGTAATAAATATATATATGTGTACTTCTGTGCATGTATTTGTAGTGCACAGGTACACAATATATCAGTCATAGTAAAGGACAAGAGGCCATTCTGAAAGATCATATTTTAATTTTTATACCATAATGAAACTTTATGAAGAGACAATACAAGTTTTAGCTTACCTCTCCTCAAATCTCTGGAACTTTTCCTTGTTGGGAGATACATAGTGTTGTTGGCTTGCCAGACTGGAGTCTTGTTGCCACAATGCCACTGGCTGAATTGGCAAACGTTTCTGTCCATGCCAGAGCAATAGAAATTCTTCAGACATCATTATTAATAACATCTTTAGACAACAAACAGTACCAACCAAGAATGACTTTACACTCATTCCAATCAGAAAGTGAAACAGACTGATCTATCCTTGACTGATATACCAGAATCTGGTTGCCATTGGTTGGTCATGCATGTGCCATATGAACTTAGATTAAGGTTCAAAACAGAATACTTAGTGAAACTGTTGTTTGTTTGTTTTTGTTGATTGATGATACACAAATTTAGGCTGCACTGATGCAATAATTTCCAAAAAATTGTCACAGCTAACAAGACAATCAATTGTAGGCTTTTTAGTTACACTAGAAATATTTACATCTTGTCTTCAGGTCGGTTTCATTTGCCTACCTGTGCACTTGACCCACATTGAAGAGCTTCAATTTTCTTAATCGACTCAGTTAGGCTTTGATTCTGTTCCTCCAACAGCTTGATTCGAATGCTGTTAGCTGTCACCTGGTTGTTCATGTCTGTGGCAATGTCTCCGGTGCCTGCATGAATATGGATATAGTTATCTATACATAATTATATTGTTATATAAACTAAACAGTAAATTAAACAGTTGAGCATGAATAATTTGAACATACAAAAAGTGTAATCACAGATCCCTTTCTGCAAAATCTATTACATGTAGTTTCATAAGTTTGGATTACATGAATGATGCAGTTGAAGAGAGCAGATGTACATGGCTGGCTGGCTCGTTCTGACCCAGTAGAATTTTGCATTGTTTGGGGCCGCAAAATTTGACATTTTCCGCACTGCAGCCAAAAAATTCATGATTTTACACAAAATGTTGCAAAAATTGTAAAATACACATGAAAAAGGCATGGTATGTATGTTCTACCATGATCCAACATATCATTAATGACCTACAATGGAAGAGAACAAGTGCTTCTCACCCTGAAGGTCTCTGTTGACTGGTCCATTGAGATCTGGGTATTCCAAAATCATCCTCTCCCTCTCCTTGGCATCCTGTAGTTCAGCTTCCAAAGTCTGGATCTGAGATTGAGCCTCTTGGATAGAATCTTCCAGTGCTTTCTTCTCTGATTCCAAATTGTCAATCACAACCTTGGCAGATTCACATAGAATTTAGATTCACGAAGACAGGAAACAGCAAATAATGTGAGTGACACACATTTATAGACAAAGTTACAAGTTAAAATTTTGCGTTAAGCTTAACATGATGCTCATTGTTGAGAAAGTTCAACTGTAGTTAATTAGCCCTAAAAGTCCAGTAAAAATTGTCAGAGTGTCTTTAGTGCAATGATATTTATTTAAAGAATGTTAATTTATGTTTCTGAATAATTCTGGCCAGTATTGTTTGAAGGAAATTCTGATGCAAAGTAAATGAGTTCATCTTTACAGTGATGATAACAGAAAATTGTCAAAAAAAGAGGACAATTTTTCGTCAACTGAAAACATGTAAGAAAACAGCCCTCACCCCTCTCCAACCCATATGCAAGCCTATCTTTTAAAAAATGTAGTCTTATGTTTTGATATCAAACTGTTTAAAAGGAGTTTCATTTTACCTTTGGACAAGTGCTGGGGGGCATACTGGATGGGAGGCAGGGTGGGCCGCGATGCCTACTGTTATCAAGGAGAAAAAGAGGAAACTAACAACTGGCTGAAGGAAGAAAAAGAGGATTTCCCCCAAATTGGCGAAAATTATCATCACTGCTTTAGCTCTACAGGCTGCTTGACACATATAAAGTTAACCAAAAACAAAAATAAAGAAATAGTAACCTTATTTTCTTTCACTTTCTTGCGTAACTCCTTCATTTGCACTTTCATTCCATTCAGGGAATCCTCCAAAGATTCTTTTTCCTCCTCCAGTGTGGCCACTTGGCCTGACAGATTTTCATTCTCCTGACCGAGACGGTCAAGCCTAGACAGCAGCTGATCTTGCTTGGCCTGCAGAGACTGTATGGCACACAAGATATTGGATTTAATCACTGGCTCTAGAAAGCAAATAAACAAATTCTAAACACTTCACAAAATGACCTTTCTCAGACCGTTCTTCAAGAATCTGTACCCCACCCTAGTCACAGTTATACAATCACCAGTGAAATATGAGTTGTTTCAGTAACTGATTTTGTAGTATCATTTATGGTCTACATTATAACTTGAACTTTTCCATGTAGATATTTTCACAAACTGACGTATGTGCATCCGTGCTGTATGCCTGCTTGTCTGTATACATGCAAAATTTACAAGGTGAAACAAACAACAAAAAAAAATTGAGTGAAAATGCAGAGAGGAGTTTTGCTTATATGAAAGTATGCAAGCCCAGCAGGTGTAAACATACATGGGACCAAACAAGAATTCTATAACAGCGTCCACTCAAACACCTGAATAGATTCTCTAGTACAATAAGTCCATAATAACTCAGTAAGTTCCTGTTTACATCTAATGAATTAACATTTAATGATTTATTCTCATCTATTTTCATCTTTCAACCAAAGACTTTTTTTTGTTGTCATCTTTAGCTCCTAGAAATTTCCTGCATGAATCACTTAAAAATGTCTTGCACCCAGGGCAAATGAGTCAGAAGTCCCTCTGGGCGATTGCGAGTTACAGCCGTTATTAACTATTTTCTGACTCAAATACCAAATATTTTTTTCAGGTTAGAATAGAAAGGGAAGAATTTTTGTTTTGAGGAAAATAAATAAAAGATTTTGGTATCTCAGTTGGAAAATATTTAAAAATGGCCGTAACTCAAAATCTCCAAGTGCGACTTCCGACTCATTTGCCATGGGTACGCGACAAATATTTGATAGCAATAAGAACCATATTTATGGCTTTTAAACCTCAACTTTATTTAATAATCTAAATTTTTCTGTGATTAAACAGACCTCATTGTGTTTGCTGGCACTACGACTTTTGCCTTGTTCTCTGGCCAGGGTTTTTGAGTGGTTCTCCATTGTGGATGATACATCTGCCAGTTGGGTCTTAAGACTCAGAACTTCCTCAGCCAGCTGATGTGCTCGATTGGCCTCTTTCTTCTTTTCTTCCAAGTTGAGCTCCAGCCTTTCATGGTTATCCTCTGCATTGAAAGAATATCTGTGTTCCTTCACAAATTGCTTTGCCCATCATCTTAAATTATCCTGATATACAGGGACCAAACTGCAAAAAGTGCAGCTTTATTCAAGATTAAGTTGGAGATAATCAGCCTATGGCACAAAGAATGAGAGACAGTGGACTGAAATCTGATGCCTGAAAATGGTCAACAGAAAGACAAGCAAGACAGGTTTGATAAATTAAAAAGTAGAAGGAAAAAATCTTTGCTTTTTGCAGTGAATATTATGGTACCTCACTTTAATTTTCTGCTTTACTGTCACAAAAACAAAGCTGTTGATAGCATTCCTTGCTTTATCTATGTTTTTTTTTTTCACATTTAAACTAGTATTTTAACATTAATAAGTGTTTCAAACATATCTAAGAAGGGATATGCACTGAAGAAAAAAACAAACTCACATGACTTGAATATTATGTGGAGATAAAAATGAAAGAGAATAAACAAAGTTCAAGGGCATGGAAAGCTCACAAGAAAGAAGAGATGAAAGTGAGGAGCAGATTAAAATGTGGTTTCTTATGACAGAAAGACAATGACAGAGGGATGTTGGTAAGGGAGGAAAAGAGAAAAGTGGTAGATGAGTGGGTTATGAGACAGAGGAGTCTTACGTAATGTCTTCAGTTCCTCTTTCTGCCTCTCCACTTCTTTCATCACATTGTTCATCTCCTGCTCCAACTTTTGTTTGTTCTTCTGTAGTTCTGCCCTCTGTCGCTCCTCCTCCTTCACTTGCTCCTTGTGCAGGATTTCTAGATCTTTCAGTTTGGTCTAAGAAAGAAAGAGGTTTGGTTGTCCCGACAAGCAAAGAAAAACTAGAACATTCATACTGATATAAAGCCTTGATCTTATGGAACACTCGTCTATGTACACTCATCTCTCAAAGCTCCCTCATATATCTACAGGCCAAATCATCACTGAAAAATGAAAGAGTGACAGACATTTCATTAGTGAATTATGACCTGTCCATCACAATTCACAGTGATAACATTTACAAGAAAAAAGAAAAAAAGAAAGATGAAAAAAAGCAAAAAGAAAGAAAAACAATCAGCTTCATAAAAAAAAAATGCCAGTACAATATCGCTGCTGCAAGCATCCCGCACAAGTCCAAAATTTGAGAGTTTTGAGTTGGAGGGGGGGAGGGGGGGAGGGGAGGGGGGGGGGGGGGGGGGGGAGGGAGGGGGGGGGGG
>JBCAUA010339100.1:0-18918 GCA_038406235.1 Peronia verruculata | reverse complement strand
CCCCCCCCCCCCCCCCCCCCCCCCCCCCCCCCCCCCCCCCCCCCCTCCCCCCCCCCCCAAAAAAAGAGAAAGAGTGACACATGTGAGACTGAGAATGAAGATGAGTAGGAGTACATGGATAATACTTCTCTTGACAGCATTTTATCTGAGATGAAAGTGGAAATAACAGTGGACAGTGGACAGCATGAGGCACAGTTGTCGAACTAAAATTCACAAAATGTTTGTTACAGAGTCATCTCATCTACTTCCAATTTCTACTTTAGGACCTCCTGATATTTCTGGAGATATGATTGGTTGATCCTGGAAACAAATTTTGTGACACTGACATAGATTTAATTGCCTGAAATACCAGGGCACGTGCTTTCCATGGTGTCTGTCCGGGTTCACTCTATCATTTAGAGAATCAGAATCGCAACATTCTCCATCTTCAAAAATAAATTTTTGTGTTATCACACTTAAACAATGATGAAATGAGGCCTATGGAAAGCAATTTTAAATTTTACTATCTAGACTCTATATTTATATTTTCCTAGATCTAGAGTAGAGAGTCTAGATCAAGATCTAGTCTAATCTAGATTTTTCGGCGCTTTTTCGTTTGTTACCCCAGGTTCAGTTTATACCAAATCACGCAGAACAACCCCGCTGGCTTAACCTGCTGGGACCCTCGACCAGCGCAAGTTCACCCTAACGCTAACATGTAGCCCTAGGTCCGACAGCGGGTGACGGTCTTCCTTAGCGCTAACATGTATGAGACCCTTGACCACTGCAAGTCCACCCTAACGCTAACATGTAGGTCCGAAGAGCGGGTGACAAAGAGGCCTGGGGCAACAAACGAAAAAGTGCCGATTTTTCTGTATTCTGTCAGTGAGAAAGAGACAGTCAGAGATCTAGATCTAGATCTAGATCTAGATCTAGGCTACACATTGAGAGAGAGGGAGAGTGAGAGAATGCAGACTCTAGATATCTAGATGTAGATCTAGAATCTAGATCTAGATCTAGATCCAGATCTATCCGAGAGATCCATTCAACCTCAAGGCCTCTGATGGTTTCTCTTCAGTCTTCAGAATGAATGATTGGTCTAAAGGGAATGAGAAAACAAAGTATTGGATCATCTAGTCTAGATCTAGATAGATCTAGATCTAGATATCTAAATGTCTAGTGACTAGAATCTAGACTATATCTAACATGGATGGAGACTACTGGTGCAAACAAACACCATGTCTTACCCGCGGTTACTAAATCACTGAGAACTGGAGGCCCATCTTTCATTCCTCTGGTAACTTATAGCAGCAGGCAGCCATATTGTTTACTAGGTGCCGAGATTTGTACCGAGTAGGGCCATACACACCGCATAAATCTATGACGTCATTTTGGCATGGTTCTCCGATGTGTGATTACCGTTGATTTGTATGTTGTCCGTAATAAATACGTGGTTTCCATTTGTTTGAGTTGTATTTTATAGATTGTCTCGAGAAGACACGACAACTTCTCATACTTTTATTTGGCATACATTAAAATAACAAACATAAGACATGTAAATTGTGATGAAAACCGAACATTGTAAAATACACGTATGTATGTACAGTAGTCAGTAGTACTAGTATATCGTGCGATTACTGTTGGTTGTATGTTCTATAGGCCTAACTGTACGTAATAAATAAGTAAATGAGTTTCCATTTGTTTGAGTAGTTTATTATAGATTGTCTCGAGAAGATATGACAACTTCTCACACTTTTATTTGGCATAAATTAAAATAACAAACGTAAGCCATGTAAGTTGTGATGAAAATTGAACAGTGTAAAATACATTGACATACTACATGCATATACATGTATAAACATAACAAATGTGACCCAACTGACCAAGACCATTCGTTTGTTACTCTGCGTGATGGTGGTGAAATATAGAGAAAGGGGAGGAAGGGTGAGGATCTAGGATGACCAGGTGCATGAGGAAAAAGACTGGACAAAAATGTTACTACGAGGAAAACAACCTTTTCAGGACAATACAATACAATAAATTAAAGTAACAATACAATACAATAAATTAAAGTAACAAAGAAACAGAAACCCAAATCGTCTTTGAAAGCACATAAAGTTTACTCGAATCCACTCGACAAAAAGTGTGGTCTGACCAAAATATGTGACCCTTTCCAAAGGTTCATGATACATGTATATATAACAATATGATAACTTTTATTACAAAGAGAGAACATATTATTTTTTATGCCATTTTCACAGAAAGTACTTTGTTGCACAATAAACATGTATGTTCATGACATGACATCTATGTTTGTTCTTCCAAAATGAGGAGCTGATCTAGGCATACATACAAATATGAAATGCGACACAATGAAATCAGGCTCTCATCAAATTTTGAGCATATGGAGTTATTGGTACCAATCTTAAGCTTATTGGTACCATTTTCCTTTCCGAGTTTGAAAAAAAATTTTTGTTCTACCTTAAGAAGATGTCGAGCTATTGGCAATTAAAAATGGTGGGAGTGACCTGTTTGCAGCTGAATTAGTGATAAAATGGCTGATCACTTTTACAAATCCTTAATCTTTGTTAGTCCATGCTGCTAAATTACAATTTCTGGGCTTTTACTCAATAGATTTGGCAAATTTAACTCTGAAATACATTTTCACGTGATATAGAGGAGTTCTGTGAAGAAAAAAAAATTGTCTTAAAAATTTGTTCACTATTGAAAAACATGTGATTTCTCTAGTGGACTGAATACCATGAGCACCTGATTTCAGTGTGTTGCGTCTCATATGTCAAAATAACATCTTTAAGTATGCCTACTTCAATATAAGACTAGTATTTCTTTATAATCAGGGGACTTTTTTGTTTTCTCTCTCTCTGATCCAGAGAATAAAACAATAGTATATCTTCAAGTTCAAATTTAATATAAAAGTACTATTCTCTAAAATTCTATAATTTTGTATAAAAGTGTCACCACACACCATTGCGCCAGTCCTTAGATTATAGCAAAGAAAAAAATAGGAGATATAAATTATCTTTGAATTATTGGAGTTTACATGAATGCTACTGGTCAGGGAAACATGCCCCCCCCCCTCCCCCCCACTCAAAAAAACCCTCACTCGTTCCCCATGATATTATTGTTTAAAACTAAATTTGAAGAGAACATACAGTTTGACTATTTCATATCCTGAAATCAAAGGGAAATTTCTGCCTTTTAAAATATTTAGAAAAGTTATTTGTTTGTACATCATTCTTAAAGTTTCGGATGCAGTTACATTGTATATTCAAAAGAAGACTCATATATTTATTAGGAATAAGATCATCAAGATGGGCAGTTAGTCTACATTAAAAAGTGATAATCTTATAAAATTCAAGTAAGGTTATAGCTGGATAAAGAGATTTTTCCGAAAGTCAGGAATAAAATAGTCGATATATATATACACATGTACACAGTAAATAAAAAGTTATTCACAGCAAGAATTTGTAATAAAAACAAAGAATCTATTTTTATAAAGTGACAGTGTTGATATCTGGATTACTTAAATTCACATCTGAATGATTTGCTTTCAAGGTAGAAATAGCATGCACAGGATCTGGATAAAAAAATTATCCCACCTGTGAGCTGCACACCTGTATTAAATGTGTATAGTATATGGCGAGGACAGAATTCTAAACAGTAAATAAAATTCATAAAATCTGGTTTATACAAAAAATAACCATTTTAAGATATACAATAATTATGTATATCCAAACATTAATAATATTATATTGAGTCAAATACAATGTATATGAATACCTGAGAAGATCTCAAAAAATGGAGAAAAAGTTCAATATGAAACAGAAATTGATTTCACAATTTTCCATAACAAGGCCTAAAATTCAACATTGCTTTTATCACATTTTGATAATCATTGGAAAAGAAAATGGATGGACATCACATTATGTGGTCAAGAAAATAACATATTGTTGAAATCAAACAAACTAAAATGATCTAATCAAGATAATGTATATCTGAATGCCTGAATTCAGGGTGTCTCCCCCATTTTGTATATTTGTCACATCTCTAAGCAGAAAGGTACACTCACAAAAACACATTTTCTATTCGTTTCCAAATATAAACGTATGACTGTCTCCATTAAAAAAGAAAACTATGCTAAAAATATCAATGACTAAAATAAGCAGTCTATGTTAACTAAAACTTGTACTTATGGAAACACAAAGGAGATAACACATAATATTTCATAGACTAATTTTGAAAGATGATGATGAGTGAAAGTGTAGGTATGTACATATATGCACATTGTTCCCTGTTTGAAAAGCTCTAATATTACATATACATGTACTTCCTGCATCAACTACACTACTAGTGTCTTCAAGTGTGAAACAACTTTCCTTGTGCCTCATGTAAAAGCAAACTTTAAACCAACAATCTTGTCTGTAACAACACTTGTGCTAAAAAGAAGAGAACAGAAACAATATCTCACTCCAAGTGACTCCAACATTAAACTATTGTAGTTAGGACAATTTAATTCCGAGGTGACAAATGTTACTAAGCCAAAACCTCAGCAAATAGAAACCAGTCATAATAACAGAGTGACAACATACAAGGTCATGTGTTCAGAGGTTATAATATACATTTGTACAATATATCAGGAATTAATAAATTAGGAATTACCATGAAATGTTCAGAAATATCTCTACTTTTCTGGCAATTATTAACAAAAATGCACTATGTCATCCTGCTCTCTGAAATCCTAGTACAACAAGCAGGAAACCCATGAAATCTGAGATATACATGGAGCTCCTGCTATTTGGATAAGTAAAAACAGCTCAGTTGACAATCAAGTTACACTCCTTGGCTCATGTTTTAAATGAGTGGGTAAATCATTCACAGGATCAAGGTTCACTTCTATCCTCATATTTTAAATGGATTGGTAATTCATTCACCGCATGTGGTCAAAGGTCAGACATTTTCATGCTTATTATTCATCTTTATTATAATTTTTAAAAAGCGCTCAAATCACACAAAACTTTTTTTTGTTTATCGGAACCCTGGGCAACTGCCTATGACTCTGAGCATCATAATTCAATGTTCAAATCTATAGTCTCTCTGGAGTCATTCAGTAGAGTATCACAGAGATAAAATTTTTATTTCCTGGATCACCTAAGACTGGTCTCTTAAGCCTCTGAACCCTGGTCACCAGTGCCTGAAAAACCCCTGTCCCTGGCCATCTGGGCCAAGAACGCACATTTCTCTTTTCATGTTCTGTATGTTTTGTAAACACAAGTCTCAAATATGATCTTGGGTGCAGACATTTGTAATCACCATAGTCCTAAATGTCTTTGTCCCAAAGCGACGTAGGACTGGAGTAAGCATGTCAGCCCGGTGTACCGGGCTGGGGGGGTATTTGACACCGGAAAATCTGCCTGGTGTGTCGGGCTGCAGGGTTCAACAGGTTAAAACACCAGTATGTCAAGTGCAATCTGAAATATCTTGGATTTTTTTTTTTTTCCAAAATTGCCCGATCTACATTTAACTGTCCATCTATTGTGTACTTTTTGACCATTTCATGTAGCCCGCAATACTAAAAAAAATTCAGAATTCATTAAAAAAAAAAAAAAAATAAATAAATAAATGAAAAGTAAATTCTGTGATAAAAACTGACTAACTATTGATATGATGTAATTGTGATATCTCCAGCTATTTACATTTCGCAACCACCGGAGTTTATAAAGCCATATATTCATAACATCATAACTGCAAACAGTTACAATAAATCGTGTAAAAGTAAAATGCATTCAAATCCTTGTTTGTGACTTCCCTGACACAGCTTAAGAACCCAACTTCAAAAGAATGTGCATCTGCACATTTAACAGGCCCGTTTTTTGTGTGTTTTTTGTTTGAAATACATGTATAAATTTATCATTCTAAATGCCTAACTGAATAATCTCAAAAGCAACAACAACACACAAAAGATGGCAATATTTAAACATAACGATCATCTCTCAGCATGATCATTATATTCCATCATTCATACGTGAATCAACATGTAGCATACATAGACTCTATATTTTGACAAATTTGTTGCCAAATATTGTGGCAAGCTATCACATGTGAAATAGTGAGAATGAAACATATGAGACACGACATGATGAAATCAGGTGCTTGTCAAATTTTGAGCACATGGAGTTATTGGTATCACTGCGAAGATTATTCATTTCCCTTTCAGTGTGTGAAAAAAAGTATTGGTCTACCTTAAGTAGAAGTTGAGATATTGCCAATTGAAGATGATGGGTGTGACTGGTTGCTGTAGCGGAATTTAGTGAGAAAATGGCCGATCACTTTTGTAAAACCTCATATTTACCGTGGTTAGGCCATGCCACTAAATTACAATTTTTTTTACCTGTAATCACCCCATTTCAGTCAGTCCATGTTTAGATTGAGAAGGAGAGGGTTTGGTGAAGAAAAAAAAAAATACGTTAAAAATTCATTCACTGTTGAAAAACATGTGATTTCTCCAGCCCGCTCAGTTTGACGAGATTTCATCGTGTTGTGTCTCATATGAAATGTAATCTTTTATTGTACATAACCATTTTATACTAATAGCACTACCAGATGTCATGGGTAAATTCATCAGGTGCTGTTTTCTCTTAGTAATTCTTTCGTGAATAGCTGACACCGGACACAATAATAATCAATGTTATGCTGAAAATTGGTATCTACTTAGATGGAGAGTGAATCAAAGGGTCACAATAGCAACAGAATGCTAGTGAGCGATGAAAGAATCTTAACTTGGAAAATATTGTGCTTTGGGTATTTGATAACACTTTTTGTGTTTAAAGCATTAAATCTTCTTCTTAGTATGCCATGCATTTCACTTCTTGTTTTTGACCGTGCACGTCTATGTCCAGATGACCTCCCTTTACATTTCCACAAATGACTGTGTCCCGGCACCATTTCAAAATAAGTGCTCTAAAGGTCGGTTACTACTAATACTACTGCAGTTTTTGATTTCTTATTATGTCTGACATTGTACATTAATCATTAAATGTTCTATTCAGTCATAGTTTGTTTGTGAATGTTCTAATCAATCATAGTTTATTTATGAAAATATCTGCTTATGTGACTCGAAGTGAGAAACATATATTTGATTTTGTTATGCTCATGGTCTCACAAAATGACAACAATATCTTTACAACATTGACCGAGTTTAAAATCAAAGGACAGCATATCAAAATTATACAACCAATTAAATACAACAACAAGCAGACAGCAACAAAATTGCACTGTGTTCAAATAATGTCACATTTGTTGAAAGGAATTTATATTCTGAGCACTGCTCGATATGTCTCAACATATTCTTCAAATATAGGGGGGAGATATGTGTCTGAGCCTCAACAACATAACTCCAGGTTGAAAATCTTGTCTCACTTTTCCTCTCTGTCTGTCTGATCAGCCAGTCCTTCAAGAAGATGCAAATCTCTGAAGAACAAAAGGATACAAAGGCAAATCAATAAAATGTTCTATTATTGAGGAAAATATTCCAACTAATGATGACTGATTTTCAACATTTTCCTTACGAATACACAATGGTTAATCAACAAGGCTTCAAAAGAAGAAGGAGAAGAAAAAATTACTGATCATTTTTTTAAAAAATGTTAATCACAAAAATTTTGACAAAATTACTACAATAAGCAGAGACTATTTTCTTCACATCATGAATTTTTTCATGCTATACATTTCAAGTAAAAAGCACCAAGTATTCGTTTCTCTCTTACTGAGTTTTGTTAACAGTCCTTGTGAGTAGTTAAGGAAAGTAAGCAAAGTTGATAAAAAAAACTATCCTCTTTACAAAACCATTGTTGGATTAGTTTCCAGGATTTTGGTTTGCATGTTCACAAATGCAATGACAGAATCAGATATCCTCTGGTACTTCAAGCCTCTCATTCTAAGTTATTTTATTTAGACCATCCTTTGAGAGATTTGCTACATCTCCGTATGGCATGTTAGGAGACAGGACGAATGAGATATCACATAAATCTTTCAAGAGAGATGACAGAAAAATTCAGCTCTTAATGCATTTTAGTGACTCACAATGCCCTGTCACAAGTGTGGGCCCTTTCCACATTAGCTTTTTGGCTGTGCTAATGATGTGGGAAGGACTTTCACCTGAGTTCATACTGCTTCTGTCATTTATCATAGGGTTTGTATTTCTGAAAATAGTTTACCACTTTTTACTTCCATATATATCCCCCCTCACTTTGTCATTCACCTGTCTCTGCATTTCTTTTTCTTTTTTTTTTTTTTTTTTAAAGATGCTGAATGATTGCTTTGACTGGTCTATTTGATCTCCTAATGAAGCCCGTACATAGAGATCTATGCATTCTGGCAGATATTATATCAAATTTGCTCTTTGACAGTTTTAGAACTGATTTGCTTGTGATATGGACTTAACAAGAGGTGCAAAACATTTATGATAAAACCTCATCTCAATGGCATGGATTTGTCTTTGCAGATCTGCTGTGAGGCTCATGTGCAATTAATATATAAAGAGAGAGCACAAGTGTGCACTAGAATGCATTAAGATGTGTTTGTTTCTACATTTTGTTCTGAGTCTTATGAGTGATGACAATTTCACAGCAGCTTATGATGTCAGTGTTTTTGGTGTTGATTTTCAAATTAAATTTAGCTACCGTATTGTAAAGTTATATATGGTGTTGGCTAGTTACGTTCATCCTCTTAATCTTGTGGTCCCCTATAGGAGCTGGGTAGTCCTGCCTTATCATAGTTAACTGCTTTTTGCACTTTCAGTGGAGCTTTCCAATGTTCTCACAAGTCCTCTATATTATCTGCTAAACCAGTTACTGACTGTATCAATCACGATTTCTGTGCACCATTTACTTGTAGAATATTATTAAGGCATCATTCCTGTTCACTTCTTTCTTAAGTGACAGCCAACAGCTCAGTGTAAAACTATTCATAAAGTTGTTACCATGTTCCACTGTAGTGTCATAAACTTGTGCAAGAATGCGTAACATTAAATGACATTGCTCTACCAGATGGATTACAACAGGCCCCACATAGGTAAGTCTCACTGACATCCAAATATGCCTGTTGATACTTCTGTGGACAAGAAGCCTCCTCCATTAACATGGTGGTCTGCTTAACCACTGTAATAGATCAGGTGGCCTTCATCTGTCTGTGGTGCGTATATTTTTACTATTCTTCTGGCTTGTTTTACAGAGATTACTGCGACCCAGAACTGTGGGTCTGATCTAACATGGGAGTTACGATAAGATGAAGATAGGTGAGTTCACATTCTGGTTGGATTTAATTTGGCACCTTTCTCTTACAGTATTTACCTATTTGGGAGGATTTTAAATCTCATTAAGAACACAGATCTCTTGACAAAAACATACAATAATATCTGAAACTTACAATGTTATGCCTTTATGGTCAACACAAGTATCCATTCCTTTAGTCTTTCCTTCCTGGCTGATCCACATAAGTGAAAACACTTCAGCTGCATCTCCTGGTCCGATATGTGGTATATCTGGATATAAAACCATACAAAAAAAATTAACAGCACTGGAGTATTAATTTTCCCATAACAAAGCATCTACATGTTTACAGTAGGATGGTAAATCTATCTATGCTCAAAAGCAGTACAGTTGAGATGCTGCCAGCATTATGTACCAGCAAAGTAATGTCAGTACTCTGCGTATCATAATTTAGTTTCTTTTGCTCTCACTGCAACTCCAGGAATAATGTTGAAAAATGGCTGATGAAATCATTTTACATCATGTATCTTTTGTGAATATTTCCATTATTGTTCTTCTTTATGTCTTTATGTTCAAGTGATGACAAATCTTATGCAGCAGTACCTTTTGTGCATTGCATATTATATAATACAGTTCAGCCAGCTCTCACCTGCTGATTTCTTCTTAATCCTTTCCATGTGGGCCTTGCAGTCCTTTGATGCCACCTTGTGGTCCACTATAGGGGCTGGGTAGTCCTGTCCTATTACACAGTTGGCTGCATTCTGCACTTTCAATGGAGCTTTCCAAGGCTCAAACAGGTACTGAAGGGGCATGTCTTTCAGCTCTGGTACATAACGCCTGTAACAGGTTTTTACAACTTATAACAATCTTTCACGCACTTGTCATATAATACATGGTATAATAACTATCTTGTGTCTTGACAATTTCTACCATTTCTCACTTTTCAACTGTTCCACATCATATTCATGTTGTTTGATTGGTACAAGGAACTGCGCTTGCATGCAAAATATCCAATAATGTCACTGTCTTGAAATATTCTTTGAATAAATTCTCTTTGAAATAATGCCAAGTGTTCTGCTAGGAATGTTTGTTATCCTAAAGTATCAGAGTTCCTCTTGTGGCCAAAGCCTTTTGCAAATATATTATTAACATCATGACTATGATTAGTCTTTCTGCATTCACGAAGTCATGCAGGGTTTTTTTCTGAGTGCAAACAATACAAAAGCATTAAATTCCATTAATTGAGTTTTAGATGTGGCAACCTAAAGAATTTATATAAACAGAAGAGATAATGACAAGTGCATTTCCCTAATTTTTAAAACTTTATACCTCACATAATCTCCTGTTGGATCCATTCGCCTTCCATAGCGAACTGGGCAAATACATCTCGGACACTGCAACACATTCTCAAAAGCAGAGCTTGATACCCACATCCAATTACCAGCACAAACTGACCAATCAGCATCCAGCAAGTAACGGTCAAATACCTGATACAATAAAAACAGGACATGTGGTTAATGGTAGTGGTAGGGACAGCTGATTTGGAATTTTGTCTCACTCATCTCTCCAGGTCCTTGCTATATTATAATTGGGATGCCAGTGTAGTGCATTCATATGCACTGTAGTTGTGTCATTGCAATGGGTCATCAAACTGCTGTTTTATTTTCATTCTGAGGACAAGTTCTCGTTAAAAATTTTCATACGCACAAAAAAGTCAGCCAAAAGAGTATAGAGAAATAAAGCGATTAACTGAAATATAATGCATCAATAATTTCTTCTCCGTCAGAATTATAATTCCCTCCAAAGGTTTTTAGATCAATAGCATTTCAGGTTAAAATGTTGATCTTAACCTCTTTCTTGCTAGGCACTTTTGCCATTACGTTGTGTCTAGAATGAGCCATGTTAACCGTCAGACAAATTACTTCCCTTTGCATGGTACAAGTAGCATAAAACAAATTATGTCATTCTCTTCTGATGATTAGAAACATGAATATCTGAAACTTCAAAAAAAAAAAAAAAAAATTACCATGTGATGGTAATGTTTCTTTCTCCTTCGAATAACATTTTCATAATTTTCTGCTTCACATGTTTCAAGTAACTGATTTTTTTCCTCATTTACAATGCTTGTAATATACCTCTCATATTTGGCCAAGGGAAGTAAGTTTGTCAGCTGAAAAAAAAGAATAACCCAATATGATTGATTTACTATTTTGGATAGAAAAGGCAGTCAACAGAGTGATGGTACAGCTTACATTAACAGAACATTGGCAAGGATGACACTGTGCTGTACAATGTATATCAGTTGAGCAATGATGGGAATAAAGACCATCATCTGGTCATACAAGTGATTTACCTCTAATCCTTTCTCCCAACTTATCCACAGATCTCCTCTTGTTAGAAAACAAGCTGTGGCATGGCGACAGACTTGGTGAATCCAGCCCTCTTGTATCAGCTGTCTCATGCAAGCATCAATCCAAGGATAACCAGTCTTACCCTGGAAATGACAGAAAACTTTTAGCACATGCCTTGTGTAATGAAAACAAAACATAAACAAAAACAAAATACTAAAATATCACACAATTACATCCAGTCATAATACCCATGAATGCACTGATCATTCTGATTAACACCTACACTGCTGTGCACATTTCCTCCTCCACTGCTGAGAAAATTTCACAAAATGGGTAGAATCACCAACTGACTATTCATTTCTGTCAAGACTAAAACCCTTCACGGCTCTGCTGATGTACAACGCATGTCACAGCATGACTGGGGCCAGATAAGTCACAGTAAAACGGACGCTGTGTGCTAAAAGAGTATCTGATCCTAGTCCTAGGAGCCTATACTGTTATACTGGAGAGCGGACTGATGACATCACACATGCTGAATGTGGAGCCATGCCCATGGAGGCAAGAAACCTAGTAAACGTTATCATTTGTAGTTCTATTATCATATGTAAATCATTTCAAAACTTTAACGAAACTCACCTAAAGCATAACTAAGTCTAACCCCATGGCCATGACGTCCAGTGCTGGCATGCTAGACACATGGTGTTTTGTTAAGGCGACATCATGAGTCTGCACTCCAGTATAACAGTATAAACTCCTTACCCTAATCATATTACGAAGTACCCAGTACGCAAGAGAGCCATAAAGGTGTTATATGGTTTGAAAAATCTGAGTTAACAAAATAACAAAGGATACTATTCTAAACATGACTTTACAAATAATTCAAGAGTAAATAAAAGCAAATCAATGTCCATGATCCAATCTCAGATATTATATGAACTATCAACCTTTCTTTTCAACACATATGTAAGTGAAATTACAATATCTAAATAATGGCTAGAAAAATGAAAATGCCAATTCAAACAGCCAACTCAATGTTGACAGTTCATTTCACAGGACATATATTTTATGCACGTGTGAGGTACACAAAATGATCAAGAAACTCTCTAGAATACCTGGACACTACTGACATTTTATATCTTTTTTTACATGTTTTCTACGGTATTTCTGTAAATAATGCATGGGATAAGTGTAACTGATGACTGGACAAATGCTAAATCTTGAAAAAGTGCATGGTGCAGTTTTCTTAATACAATTTAAATGAAAACAATAATAATAATGATTATTTCCTAAAATCTGATATCTTACCAAAGTCCATAACTCCAGCTGTTTTTCATTTTCATACCAATCAATGTTGAGGCAAATAGGATTTTCTTTCATGCGGTTGTAAAAAGGATTGTTGACAGACATGCAGTAGAAATACTCTCTCCATATCAGCTGACTGGTTATTGATGAAGGAATTGGCTCATCAGGATTGACCTGAAATAAAAACATAAAATTACACAATAGTCAATGCCTAAGAATCTGGTCGCCAGGAGGTAAACAAGAGTGAGCTCTCAGGCTAACAGGCTCTCAGGCGAACTGAAATATAATTCAACCTATCCTAACCATTGACTGGCGGCTAGTTAATATGTATGTGACTAAGAGTAGCTTTCTCCCCTGTACTGGCATTAGTTCTGTAGTAATATTTAACAATTCCTAATCTGTCCTGGCTTAAAATTTCATCAGTATGAGTTTTCAAGTGATGTATCATTGTTGAATGAAACAGTAATTGTAAACCTAAGGCTATTCGTGCCAGTGACAAAAACAATTAAGGAGACTGAGACAATTGATGGTGCGTTATCTTTTCAGCTTTCAGCTAACTGAACTTATTCCTCCTTATATAGAGAACCAACTGTGGGTGCTGCCCATGTATTGTCAAACATAGAATAGTTAAAGGCCTGTCCAAGTGTAGCCTGACTGTGCAGTCATACACACTCCATCACTCCTCCTCCACATCTTTCTATTCCATCTGCCCCTCCCCATTTTACTGCATGTCTAGTAGTGTACATTTCTCTCAAGTAAACAATTTGATGTGAAATTACACCTTGAGTACCCAACTGTCCTGGCCTAACACCGGGCTCTCAGGTGGATTTTTTATTTTGGAGCATGTTCTTACACACACAAATTATAGTAAAAAATTATGTTTGCAGTAAAGGTAGGCTCTTAGGCAGACTGGGTTCTCAGGTGGCATTTTGAATCAACATGGTGACTTGCTATGTCCCCTTTGTGCCCCATTAGTACAGAAAAATGCTGTGGTCTGCCATGACATCTTTTCGAAGCATTAAAGAAGTCAACAAACAGTGTATAGTAAAGATCAGGCATGAAAACAAATCTGATTTCAAGGTAAGTTGCCCCATTTTGAGGGAAAGTAAAATCTGGCAAACAAGCTTCAAAGTAATTCCATTTTCTGGCAGTAGACATGATCAAGAAACTGAAAATTTGTGATGATAAAATTGGACAGTCACAGGTCTTGGAATTTATCTCTGAGTCGTTTTGGTCATATTGACACTAATGTTCATGTGCACCAAATGATAGAAAATATTAATTATCCTCATTAATTGAAAATACAAATTCACCTCTTGGAACACAGTGCGCAGACACCAGTAGAATTTTCTCACTGACAGACTGCCAAAACGTAGATGGGGAGACAGGCTCATTGGCATCCCCACTAGATCTGGACATAGCTGGTTAGGCAAACACTGTCCCATGGAGAAGGCCTGTTATGAGGAAAAAAAAACAACAAATTAGCAAATTAGCAATGGTCTTATAACATAATGTGTAACCTTACACATTTTTTTCTCAAAACACTGATGCAATAAATAACAAATGATAAGAACAAATCACATTATATGTTGAAAAGAACAAATCATATTATATGTCGGACAACTCTGGGTCAGAAACACAGAACCTTCAATCATAATGTCATAGTCATTACACAAAATGGCTCAGGTCATGTTTTAGTTGTTCTGAGACATACAAATACACACAGAAAAAAATGTTTTATGCAAGGGAAGCTTGTTATGCATATACACTTATGTGGCAGAAAACACTGAAGCAATAAATTAACAAAATGAAATAATGACTTGGGCAGCAGCAGTTTGGGCTCATACTATAACTTTTAAAAAATTTTGTTTTTTAAATGGACCCAAGTAATTGTGACCAGGAATGGCCATAATGATAGGTATTTCTGTGAAATATTCAACTGAAAAATTCTTGTCAAAAACTACAAATATATGACCAAAAAAACAAAGATTCAATCATAACCCTACCCTTCGCTCTTTTTCCAGACGAGATGCCAGCAATGACAGAGCTCTTTTTTCACCTCCCAGATAGCGGCAGTGTGGGCTGGCTTGAGCATCACACTCTGGTCTGACTCCTGCCATAATAGACAAACAAAATAGAATGACAATATAATCTCACATAGCTAAAAATGAGAGTGAATGTATTATAATACATATAATAATGGGTGTCAGGTGAATGGCTGGATGGATGAATGGCATACAGACAAGAGTATGAATGGACAGATGGAAGGGTAAATAAATGCACAATGGACAGGCACATGGTAAACTACAGTAAGATAATTGAAACAAATTTTCCACATCATATATATCTGTTACTGATAAGGATGTGACAGAAATCAGTAATAAGCTGAGCGCATCATACGATGAGAACAAACAGATTAGTACAAATTTTAATGCTTACATGTACCAATGCACTATCATCATGAAAAACATTCTGGTTCTATAGCATTATATGTGAGAAATAAAATGGTTTACCAAGTTCCTCCAAAGTAGGCAGACTATATTTTTCATTGTGCTTGTCGCTGACAGGCAAGGCTATCCCAGTGAAGTCTGGCTCCTCCAGGGGAGTTTCTGGCTGTCCTACTATCTCTGCCACTTGGCAAAACATGCTGAAAGTCAGTGGAGGAGTGCCCCCATTTTCCTGTATGATCCTGTTGAATATATACATGTATATAAAATTAAGAATACCTTGGTGACCTTGTATAAAATTTTATAGGCCTGTATGAGTTTAACCACTCATGAAAATCATCATGACATAGGAATACTATTTTGCATTATTTGTGAAGGAAAACAAATTTAAGAAACCTTCACTCTGTATGATATTTTGCACATTTATAAACATTTTATTTACATGTATCCCTTGATTTTATATCATGAAAGGTATAGATTCGATGGGGCACAGTTAAGCTTTCCATGGAGGGTTACCATGACTGAAGGACTGTATCTGCTTCTTGGTGAAAAACTTAAAGCGAGGGTTCAAAATTCAAATCATGTAGAGGAATGGGAAAGATGAGAAAATTCAAACCCTTTTTCAGTAACAGAACAGTGATATGGTTTCTTGGGTTGGGAAGACGAAGGTCTACCCTTCTCTCAAAAGGCTGAATATATTTTGAAGTCACGAGTGCAAATTATGCTCTCGATGTTGAGCTAAATGTGTGGCTAACAGCACAACAACTGGAGATACTTACACTTGAGGATCCCACAGCGTGTGACTGACTCTCTCTATACATTCAACACCCCAGGCCTCACAAAGCTTCATCACTCCGTTGTCTCTTTCCTGCCATACTGGTTCTGGATCTTGCTCAAACGTAATACGGGTGACTCCCCATTCCTGTTTAAGAAAAAGAAAAAACAAAAATGGCATCGAATTAACTCATGCACAATAAGTCATCAGTTTTTTTAGGTATCCCTCAACAACAATATAAATATGACTCAATCACTAAAATCCAAAATTTCCTTTCTTGCCATACTATGACTTAAACTAACAATTCCCTCCTCTTTTCTCCTTCCTAAAACCTGATAAAGCTGCAGAGTTTCGAGTAAAATGCTGGCATTAATATAAATAACCTGCATGCTACCAATTATAAACGATGACATGCATGTTTCACGAACTAAACAATAAATCCTCTTTGTCATTTATAAAAGACTCATTCAGAAGTACGCACAATTCTATTCCATTCCTCCTTCCAACTTCATCCCAATTTGATCTCATCCTATTTAATTTTAATATTAAATCCTCTCACATAACTCACCTCAATCAGATTAGGAAATATTTCCACAGGATCACCATGAAAAACATAAAGACGAGATCCATGAGCCTTCAAATTTTCATCCAAATCTTGTAAAGTTTCCATCAGAAACTGCATTCGTGGAAATGCAGCTGTGGACATACCTGCATTTAAGAAAATAATTTCATGTCTTCAAAACTGACAGAATAAACTTGATTCACATTTGATCATGATTGAAATTTATTTTAAAAAACAATAATAATTCTTTTTAAAAAATCAAAAACTCACTATTGGTTGTGAAATGAAGAAACATTTTATGACTTAAAAACATATTAAATTCTGTAAACTAACAGAACCTAGTCTTTGACTATTTCAGTGTCGAATTAAACTATTAATCACACCAAAAATCATGCTGGTAAAAGCATTTATCTAGACAGTAATGACCAAAGAGGCATAATCTTTCTGCTGCACGCACTCAGAAGATGTTTAAAAGGCCATAAAAAATTTAATGACTTGACTTGTCCAATAGGGAATAGCATAAACCAATCATTGGTTTCACCAAAAATACAAAGCATAAAGTCTCATTTTTATTCCTGCATGAAAAATTAAATCTCAATAATAAGTACTCGTAATCTGGGCACTGGTTTGCATAACTTAACAAAGCTACCATTTCAACAACTTCCATGACAAACAGGGAAGGAGACTTAAAACATCTAGATCTACATCTGCAAATATTTAAGCATTTGGTCTTGGATCACAGGATACCAAAATATACAGAGACAGTCCCAATTTATACAGAGACAGCTGTTGGGGTGGATATGTCATAAAACAAGTGCTATAAACAAAGATAACATAATTAATCCTGGTTGATAACAAAGCTAAATGCAAAAGCCAATTTGATAAAGCTTAGATGCGATCTTTATGCATCAGATTTTAGTATCTATTATAATGCTGCGTACAACGCAGAGACCACAGACTATCAGTACATAAAAAAAAATAAAAAAATAAACAAACAAAAAACTACTGATGTAGCATTCTTTATTCTCAGTTCTGTGGCAGTGGAAACATAAATTTTGATTTCTAATACAAATTTGGATTTCAAATGTGAATGTGAGGGATGGGAAGGGCTGACAGTGCACTGAGGCCCCCAATGACTCCAAATTCAAGTATGGACTAAGAAGAAGAGGAACATATGTTGCATGACTCACCAGCAACAGACCCATCAAAGATAAATACAGGGTAGAATTCTCGACAATCTTCCAGTCCATCCAACAAAGCAGGGTTGTCATGGAGACGTAAACCATGTCTGAACCAGTGGACTGTCACATGCTGTTTCTCGCCACTTCTACCCCTGTTTTCCATGATGTGTGGTTTGGTATGGCTTGACACTCCTTGGGAAAGATAGCAAATTAACCATATGTAAAATTATACACGACTGAAATCCATGATGAAATGATTAAGGGTAAAAGATAAAAGAGAGATGGAGTGTCTATGTGAGCCTAGTGTTGCAATGAAGAACATAGGCAAATAAAAAAGTTGCACCACTAGTAAAGTGGAAACAATTTTGTATTGGCTCGCACATGGAAGTGTTTGTTCCCAGTTTTTTTGGGGGGGAGGAGGGTCCCGACACGCTACATAACTAACTGGATACAATAAATTTCTTATGCATGGACAGAGAGAAAGAAATGCATCAATAGGCCCAAATAGACTCCAGGTCTAGCTGGGCCAATAGGCCTAAATAGATGGCGCCAAAAAAAAAAAAAGGATATTCTATTCTTAACCCCTTCACTGCTACGCATATTTCCTCCCCAGAGCTAAGAAAATTTCACAAAATGGGAAGAATCACCAGTGAACTGTATAATGCACTTTCATTTCTGCCGAGTTTAAAATCCCTTCAGTGCTCTGTTGACATACAACAGTCTCTACGTCATAATATGACTGGAGTCAGAATATGCTGCTGATGTAGAGCGTACATCACAGTAAAACCATGTCTTATAGTGACATGCACTATTGATCAACAGCACATTGGACTCCACTCATATTCGGATATGCACTGTACATCAAGACAGCAGTGAAGGGGTTAATGCCAGTGATATGAAACCAAACCTAACCACTGACTTAATTAAAGAAATGTGACTTTATGGGAACAGAACAATTAGCTTTGAGTTAAAAACAAACAAACAAACCCATATGTGATGTCAATCAGGACACAATTTTTTTATTTTCATTAAAT
>JBCAUA010338989.1:7500-18918 GCA_038406235.1 Peronia verruculata | reverse complement strand
TCTATCTATCTATCTATCTATCTATCTATCTATTTATCTATCTATCTATCTATCTATCTATCTATCTATCTATCCATTTATCTATCATTCATCAATCTATCTATCTATCTATCTATCTATCTATCTATCTATCTATCTATCTATCCATCTATTTATCTGTCTATCTAGACAACCGGGTCAATGTTTGCAAACGTTTAATATCAATACTTCGCACTTATTCCCTAAAGCTCAAAAACCCATTGTTCATTAAAAAGAAACATTGACTGATACAGAGTGGAGACAGATGAACTGCGTTTGTACCTTTAGGATTCGAACAGGGAAGCTTCTGATTCAGAGTCCAGCCGCCCAACCACTGAACCATCGACACGTCGACAAATCTCACTACTATCTTTTGTCATTGAAACAACAAAGAAGACCCACTGTGCCAGGTCTTCGTAACACCAGGATTATCCTCTCCGAGTAGACTGGCCATAAATCTTTGACAGCTCAAGTGGACAAGGCAATATCTCAGGTACCTGCTCTTGTTTTAGGCCAGATAGCTGTGTGGCGAGTGTGTTGACATGGCCCACATTTATTGAGAAATGAACTCAACTTTTCTCTCTCTCTCTCTTTTTCTCACTCTCTCTCTCTCTCTCTCTCTCTCTCTCTCTCTCTCTCTCTCTCCCACTGTGCTCTTTTCGGCAAGATGGTCAATTCCTACCATTTCCTCCAAGCCTCCGTCCTTTTTTTTTTTTTTTTCAAGAGTTGAATTATTTGGTATCGAAACTGACCTTTTGACTCTTTGTACAGCTGGATTGGTACCCACAGGGTGAGGCAAAAAGTAAACTGACAGTCAGTTGCCACTAAAACAGTTGTGACGGTGACAACAGCTGATGGCTATTGATTCTCTAGTCTCTATGGCATGTCTTTAGAAATTGACGTGAAATGACTCGCCATCTCTCTCTACCCTCTACTCTGCATTTCTCCAAAGAGAGATTCAGCCAGTCGTTGATGTCATCCGTCCACATTTTTTCTCCGCTGTCTTCCTCTCGCTCGTTTTCCCTCGATCTTTCTTTCCAGTGTATCCTTACAGATGGTGTTGTGTCGTTTGATTGCCATTTCCTTGTTTGAATTGTTGTCAGTAGTGTAGGTTTGACTTTTAGCATAGTGCAAATAATCCTATTGATTCGTGCGGCTGAAATGGTTGTCACTTTTTTAAATGTTTTGATGGCCACTGCCATCTTACTATTGACATTGAGTCCTGGGAGATGCTCGCTGCCGACCGCCTGTCTTGGCGCTGCGCTGTTTCAGTCGGAGCCAGCAGAGCAGAGGAGCAGCGCGCCCAGCAAGCCGAGCAAAAACACCAGATGCGAAAGACTAGAGCAGCCACAAACTATAGCACAACCCTAACCCACTTCTGCCCTACGTGTGGAAGAGGTTTTCTTGCCTGGATTGGCCTTGCAAGCCGTCTCCGGGCCCATAGGTGCAGCTCAACATCCAACTGATGTCAATGGTCATATTCGAGAACGAATGACGAACAACAAAACAAACACCTTTCCACTATCCCGTCTTTGTCCTCTCTTCATGAGCAACATAACTTATATAAAAAAAAAGACAAGTGAGGTGGCTAAAGACAAGCAATCACATACCTACAAAACTTAGAACACTGACATCCACATATAAACAAATCACAAATTGGGCAACAATAACAACAGATATATAAACATCATATATAAGCATCAATATAGTACCCCCTTGCTTATGGCGGGTGGTAGGTTGCAGGACTGCCCGCGATATGCGAAACTCCACAAAGTAGGGAGGCTATATTTATTTTGTTATTTTCATATGTTTATTTTAAACCTATTTAAGCTACTATACTCTATACTGTTATCAAATCTCCCTCTACTGTATTACCCTTCCCTATACTCTTACAAAATCTTATAATGGAAATTTAAATATCATATATAGGGGCGCATCTCACAATATAGCGGGAAATCAGCAATACAGAAATACATAAATTATTCATGTATGTCATTCTTTACCCGACAGTCACCATACGCACCCTGGAGCAAGTATGATTCTAACGTCACCCAATAATTTTGTCTTGAATTTGCAGTGCAGGTTCATCGAATTTCCCGGGCAGACATAAACCAAATGCCCTCCAAAATAAAGATGTTTATCGCCATCTTTGATTTGCCTCCTGACCGGCGTCTTGGAGTACGGCTGGCCGAGGGGGGAAGTTTTTGGCTAGGTTCGCCTGTTAACTAAGCCATTGTTGGCCCCCTTCAAACACTCGGCTGGCGAAGGGACAGAACTGGTGGCAGGGGCGAGAACTCGTGGTGGTCAGCTAGAGGTCCCTTTGGACAGCTATTTGACAGAAATAGATTGTTCCTTACTCATGGCTGAAGCACGTCACAATATGCCCAGCCTGTTCGAGCACTGGGAGTAACAACGCGAATGCACACACACACAGATATACCCACACCCACCCACCTACCCACCCACCCACCCACCCACCCACACACACACATATACACACACACACACACACACACATACACACACAAACAAACAAACAAACAAATGTAACAAATAAAGAGGTCCACCGGAAATCCAGGAAGCCGTAAGACTTTACCCAAACCTCCGCAATGTTATAAAGAAAGGAAAGGTGAAAAGATGTGATCAGAAAATGTTTCGTAAGACCTCGCCAAAAAAATATCTTGCAAGGAATAGAAAGAGGCAGCTGTAGACGTGAGAGACAAAGGAAAGGAAGAGATGGAAAGACAATGTGGGAGGATGGACAGGGATGAAACTGACTGAATTCAGAGAGCAATAGACAGAGAGGGTAAGAAAGGTGAAGGTAGTTACAAGTCCCAACTTCAAAGACGCCCCTACGGCATAGGTAGAAGTCAAAAGATAGATGAAAGTGAAGGTAAATATATTTCGTGTAGACACCAAATAGTGAAAAGACTAAACAAAATTAACTCTCTCGGTACGTATTCCCTTCCCTCCATAAAATTTGTGAGGCGTTGTAGTCATCCTATATCTGAAATGTCCTTAACCCAAAAAGTGTCAGATTAAGTTTGAAGTGCTAGATTTCGAAAAATTATCCCTTTTCAAGAGATGACAGTTTGGGGTTAAAGTAATATAACAATTTCGACTATTTGCTACAATGTTATTGTACTTTATTATGTAGAAAGTAATGACATTTATAGTTTGATGAGCGAGTTTTTCACCATCAAATTGGCCCTTGACACCTCTAGGGTTAAGTTTCAGGTTGATCACAGTAGATTATCACCTGAAGAAAGAACACTTGCGTTTTTCTGTCCACATTTAGGAATGGACCATTAGGGTATTCCATTGTTTTGTTATATTCCGTATATACAAAGGGTTAAGATACATCGACAACATTCTGACACAAAGAAAACGTTTCCGGAGACTCAAACTCTAGCCAACAACCGCGGCAGTTAGAGAAGGCTAGTGCACAGCTCATCAGAGGACACGACGACGTAATGACTCACACCAAGCTAAAAGCTGACATAAAGGATAAGAACACGTCTTTTTGCTTTTTATTCGCCACCACCCCCCCCCCTCCCCCAATGAATACAAAATGAAGCCTGATATAATATATCTTGTTTTTTTTTTTTATTTTATGTTGAAATAAATACTAGACCCCCCTCCCCCCCCCTACGCTTCCGCTCCCAACTCGCCCCTCCCCATCCAATTTTTGCTTATTTGTTTGTTTATTTTCTTTGTTCGATTTGGGAGTTGTGAAACTACTAAATATGCACCTTTACAAAGCAGACATAAGTAAGTGGAAAATGCATCTTATCGTTTATACACAATGACTCTTTGACAATCAAAATTATCATATAACTGGCTGTTAGCTGTGAAATCACCAGGACCTCTTTTTGTTTAATAAATTTGCATAATTATCGTCTTTTATTTATCAACGATAATATGATGTATGTCAGACATTCCGAAATATGAGTGATGTCTCCGGGGATAATATCATTTACATAAACAAACAAACGAACAAACATACAAACAAACACTCAAACAAACAAACAAACAGACATACAGGCAAGCAAACAAACAAACAAACAAACAAACAAACAAAAACAAGCAAAGGACTTGTGCTATGACACGTTGTCTTTTTATTCTCAATATCCCCAAAATGCTGAAAATTTCATGACTTTGGCCATTATGGCAAAAGACTAATAACGTTGTTTTTCGGACTCCCTCCCTCCCCCCCCCCTCCCCACCCCTCTATATACCACGCCCTCGATCCACGAGCGGCGTCAGTAGAAAGGGGTTAAAGGTATGACTCTGGCGAAATAAAACGGCACTCTGTGACTTGCGCCGATGGTTATCGCCAAGAAACCATTTTCTCTTCTCTCCATTCACTGTCTCAACTGGAACGCCATTTTGTAGGGCCCGCGTCGTGGTCTGGTTCCCCTTTGTCATTTTTCGCCTTCGTTTACGAAGAGTCTCTCTTTATGTAGGTAGCTCTGAAAGTCTCTTTCATCCTGATGACTAGTCGCCCCTCTTTCGTATTTATAATTTCAATGGCGGAATCTCGCTAGATATGACGGGTTCTGTAAAGGAGCATTAGGCTGGGCTATCATGTTAAAAGGCGATTTTGCACTTTGATATTTCGAGTTCTTAATAAATAAATAATAGGTACCCGTGCGTACCATGATGAGCTAGTGGAGTTGGTATTTGGGTACAGAAGCTAGAAATGAAGATCTAAGAAAGTTCCGGGTAACATTAGAGAGGGAGAGGGAGGGGGTAAATTCCATCCAGATTGTTATCTCAACAAATTCCCACCTCTATTAACATTCATAAAGCCTCTGAAATCGAACAGCTGGCTTCCATTCTTTCTTTCATAAAAGAGCGTTTTTATTTATGTATTTAAATCTATACTGAAATATTCACTGATCATTTTGCCTATTTTGTGAACAATGATTCTCATTTATGTCTTTATTTTTCTGTAAATTTATTTATGTATTTATTATGTATTTATTTCTTTATGTATTTATTATATGTCTATCTATTTTATTTGGTATTTACCTATGTATTTTGTTTCTTTAATTTCTTTACTTTTTTATTTTATTTTTTTTCATTAATGTCTACCTTTCTCTTGGATGGGTATTCACTTACATTATTATTATCTAACCTCCACCAGGAAGTTGAAAGACGTATATAGAACGTAACTTCTATATCAACCATTCACGCATTCATTAATTCATTTATTTTTAACATTAACTAAATGTCTTATTTACTTCTCATATTTACGTTGCCTCTTTCTTTTCTTTTTTTTTTTCTTTGTTTCCTTTTCTTTTTTCTCTTCCGTTTTCTTTTCTTTATTTTTTCCGTGTTGGGAGGGGGGGGGGGGGTTATACCAATCGGTACACATTTCACAAAGACTCAAACTTAATAGTCCTTAATATTCTCAGTATAAAATGCATTTGTCTGCATGCGTGTGAAAGTTTATTGTGTCTTCTGTTCTTCAGCTTTTGAAGTCAGAAAGATGTACAGAAAGTGACAAGTAAAGAGAAATAGAAATATGGACGATGATGGGGCATAGCTGCTTGATAGAAATAGCATTTATTTGGCCAATGGTTGGCGTAGCTTACGAAACACTGACTGCAACACATCTGGGCTAAACTGAGGGTGAAAATACATAAGATCTAAGAACGAACTATGTCAATGCCACAAAAGTGTGGTTGATTCATGTGTTGTTGTTTTTGTTGTTGTCGTTGTTGTTGTTGCTGTTGTTGTTATTGTTGTTCATAAAATAACGTGTTTTATAAAAAAAAAAAGTATGCTGAATGAAATCCTATTGATGTTCTAGGATGGCCAATTGGTATTCATGGATCCTTCAGCATAATTATCATAACAAAGCTGTGAAGTGATCCTCTATTGACTGACTTTTTTCGAGTTGCTCAGTTTAGAAAATAACAACTGAACTGTGGAAGATCAAATCTTTTTTTTTTTTTTTTTTTGTACAATTCGAAAAAGTTAATTTATTCAAATTTTGCTTTTTGCATTAATGAAACTGACATTTCAAAAACTGAAGTATGAAAATCACGTTTCGTTTTCGTACAATCCAAGTGACTTCTGAATCAAATGGTTGAAGCTGAAGCAATTTAACAAGTACAGGAAGCAACAACTGCAACAGGAATAAAAGCAGTAAAAGGAGATTAACAATCTGAAAAATCGTTTGTGTAGATATAATACTTGATTAGTGCATATGTATATTATTTTATTACAGCTTACGGCTCAGGATCCCCTCGCCAATCGGGTCATCGGTGTATTACTGAGGATGCTTGTCTTGACAATCCACCGCCCCTCACACCCCCCTTCCCCCAACGCACATCTTTGGCCCTTGTCCGCTCTCTGTCATTACCCATTCTCTGACATTGCCCACTCTCTGACATCGTCCACTCTTTGACCTTGTCCACTCTCTGACCTTGTTCAATCTCTGATATTGTCCACTCCCTGATATTGTCCACTTTCTGATATTGTCCACTTTCTAACATTGTCCACTCTCTGACATTGTCCACTCTCTGACATTGTCCACTCTCTGACATTGTCCACTTACTCATATTACCCACTCTCTGATATCGCCAAATTATGTCTTCTCCTCTATTCCTTGTTCGGTAGACAGCCGTCCGTAAGTGGCTGAAAGGAGTATTCAAAACTTATCCGTATGTTCAAATTCGTCTTCTTTTTACTGGATTACATGTACTGCCCCCCCCCCCCGCGGGGGCCCGGGGTATATAAGTAGATGCCCTGCTCCCACCTGCAGGCAGTGAAAGTTTGCCATCGGTGGGATATCTCCTATGGAATGCCACTCTCGAAATTCCAGGGATGACATCTCTTCTACCTCTCCTTAATCCTGTCGTCTGTCCCGCTAACTGTCTTCTCTTCTTCTTGGCGTGTAAACGTATCTTACCGTGTTTCACACAATATAGCCGTGATCGTGTCATTAAACCACAACACAAACACAAAAAAAAAACAACATGTACTAGCAAAGACACTGCACAGGTAAGATCGTAACCTCTCTTCTTCGCATCACTAAAGAATGCGTGCACAGCCACGCTCACTCCTGGCGTGTACACAGTCTTCTTCATGTCATTAGAAATGTGTGCTGCACATCTTACGTAATACATGTACTAGTTTTGTATTCAAGATCTGGATAAATTTGGGTTCTAACTCACTTTTCTGAATCTTAAAAAAAAAAGGAAATGATAATAATAATAATAATAATAATAATAATGATGATGATGATAATAATAATAATAATAATAATAACAACAATGAAAATGGCATGCCATAGTTCTTAAATTTCTGTAATTAATACATGCACACCGCTGTCCTCCTCTTCTTGATTTCATGATTTGCCGCCATTGTTATTCGCACTCTCGACGCTTAGGGGCGCTGCATGTCGCAGAAAAAGCAAAGTCGGCCTAGTGTCTGGTCTTATCGGTATTGTATCATTGGTACCAGTAGGGTTAAGTCTTTAGATCTTGAAACATGGCCGTACCACTCGTTTTCTTCCGTCTGTGCATAGTATACATGTATTTATTTAATGGTAGTTTTGTGAAGAGATTAAACAATTATGACGTGTGATTAGCTCAGCGTGTCTGTCCAAAGCCCCAGTGTAAGGAGGAAGCTGTGCGTTATCGTATAATTTCCGCTGCTCACCATATCGCCCATTTCTAATGCTCTGGAATCTGTAATAGCAATCAAGGGCAAAAACCCACGCATTGGCGCGTCCGAACAAGGGCGGTAACTTCTCCAACGTGATGTGAGAGCGTGACTGTTTCTGTCGGGAAGGGGAAGAGTTATCGCACTTGGCCATCGTGCATTGCGGATGTGATCCCTCAGCATGGCCGCCCAGAACAAAATGATAGGCTGATAGGTACGCAAAGACCAACACATCGATAAACTGATAAGCCCCGGTCTCCCACAATCCCCGATAACTCACGCCCGGTTCCGGGTGATCCTCGGCTTCACAGACAGCTTGCATACAACAGACCGGCCGGCTTGTCAGCTTACCTCCCCTTCATTGCGCTGGCATGCCGACCCGCTATCTCTACCGCCATCACTAGATCTCAAGCTAGCTCTGCATTCTAAATAAACAGACGAAAGCATTCAGAGATTTTAAAGACAATAAACGTTTGAAAAAAAAAATCATAAAGAAAAGAAAAAAAAATAAGACTGGACAAGAAAAAGAAAGAAAAAAAAGGGTACATAGCTTGGAATAAAGAGACAAAAGCATTGGGAGATTTTTAAAACATAGACTTTTGGGAAGATTAAATACAAGTAAAGAACAAACGAAGAAAGAAGGAAAGAGGGACTATAAAAGGTAGATAATTTGAAATAAATAGGGAAAAAGATTCAGAGATTTGAAAGACATTTGAAAATTTCCTCTTTTTAAAAAAAGGAGAGAAAGTTAAGTGAAAGAAGCAAAAAAAACAAAAAAACAAAGAAAGAATGAAGGAAAAAGAAAAAGAAAGGAAAAAGAAAGAAAGAAAGAAAGAAAGAGAATTTTAAAAAAGGGAGAAAAGTTGTAATAACAAGCACCAGTCCCAAGAAGAGTTTGTCAAGAAACTATTTAGAATGGCAATCGCCGTTTTCTTGTGTCCAGAATGTTTATATACTGTTTTTTTTTTATATAAACATTCATTTTATTTCATTGCTTGCTATTCAGCTCAATTGTGGCTGTCATTTTTGTTTCAAGCACATGAGAAGTATCTAGACCCTACCAGTTGCCAACAATTATGCATTACTCATCTGAATTGCGAAAGAAACGCGTCAAAAATAAAATATGTTTCTTAGATAAAAGCATTAGATAACTGAAAAAAGGTTAAAAAAAAAAAAAAAAGAGTATAACATTAATATGTATACAGATTCCTACATCCAGTGCACAAAGTTTAGGCTCAACTACTTAAAACAGAGTAAACTCGGGCAAAAATAAAGTGTAATGATATAACACTAGAGCAAAATAAGATATAATAAAATAGAACTAAATGAAAATGAAAGACAAGTTTGTTTTGTTTTTTTATTGTTTGTGATAACTGTACAATAATGTGTTTTGCATCCAAATAATTGTGTTTCTGTTTATTTGTTTATGTTTGTTTGTTTTTGAAAAGATGGATTTCCTTAGTGCCCTCTTATGATTTTATGATAAAATCACGATGAATTCTAGGAGATTTTGTAAACTGTGAAATGGGGTAGATCAATAGGTCTATAAAGCACACTCTGAGGCGTACATGGGAGGCACCGTGGCTCTGTGGTTTGATGTCTGTTTCATGGCGAAAACAACTGACGTCGTTGAGATTGTGGCGGGGGACCGACTCGCGGATCCTCCCATTGGGGGATGGAGAGACATGAACATCGAAAATATGTATGTTTTTTTTTTTTTTTTAGTGACTCAACAGTCACTTGGCTTCCTCTTGGTAGGGAAGTTTGACGTCTACCCTTCTCGGATGAGGGTGAATATATTTCGCAAGTCCCGTTTGTAAGTTGCGCACATTAAAGAACCCTTGGCAGTTCAAAATCGATGAAAGAGTAGGCTGCGTACCGCTGTCCGGGCAAAATTTCCAAATTCCAGATTTCTACCCAGAAAAATTCTCACCAACATCAGGCAGCTGCTTGATGCCGAAATAATCCTACAATCTTAGGACTGAATGGCTCAAGAAAAATAAACAGATGAACATTGCCACATATTTCCGTGTGGAAATAAGTCAAAATATCTCACTTATTCATAAAGAACAGATATGGTCTTTGCCACTCATTTTCGAGGGGAGAAAACTCGGAGTTGCACTGGGCTTGGATAAAGAGTTTACTTTTCCTTGTTTCAGTCTATTAACTGCAGGAAATGTTAAACACACTAAAGAATTTCAGACATTAGCCGGGAGTAAACAAACCGAGACGTGAAAGACAACACGAAATGAACTGGATATTCGTGAAACCATGATGCAAAAATATATTGTTTTCTTTGGGCGAAATATGTTTTACATTACCGACAAGTGCCTCTCATTTAGCATGTGGCTTGCAGAATGATGGAATGACCTGAAGTTTAGAAAAAGATGGCCGCACCAGCTTCTATGAGGAAGGGCACTACAAGCTGAAGAAGCAGCAAACACGGGGTACTGAATTACACTTAGTGGGCTTTTTCAGTATTGCATGTCAGTACTCTATTTATGTCTCATTTTTCCCCACTTCTTACGCTAAATGTAGTGAGATAGAAACCATGTAATAATTAATATGAAACCAACAACTATATTAAACCAACTGGGTGCATCTAAATATCAGATCAAATATCGTTCACCATTCACCGAACCACCAATCAACCAACTAACTAATCAACCAGCCAAATAGCCAAGCAAGCAAGCAACCAACCAACCGTTAGCACCCAACCATCTACCCAACCAACCAATTAATCAACCAACCAACCAACCAACTCACCAAC
The DNA here is from genome assembly GCA_038406235.1 of Peronia verruculata. NCBI lineage: Eukaryota > Metazoa > Mollusca > Gastropoda > Systellommatophora > Onchidiidae > Peronia > Peronia verruculata. The sequence continues at coordinate 8,453 of JBCAUA010338989.1, read as the reverse complement.
CAACCACCAATCAACCAACCAACCAACCAATCAACCAACCAACCAATCAACCAATCAGTCAGTCAGTCAATCTGCCAAACCACCTTTGCCATACAAGATTTGTAAGGGAAACATACATGTACAAACATCAATCATTCCACTATCTCCACCCAAATTTCAGAGAAGAGAAACTTCTTTAAAAAGTCTATGTATACTCATAGATACGAAACACAATGCATTTTGCTTACTCCTCAGCTAAGATAAACTATCGTTCAACTCACATTTCACAGATTATCTTCTCTAGTCAATTATCATCTCATTGGTATCAATTTCTATCAGTTAAGATGAGCACTTGCTTTATTTTGAGTCCAGCCATCTCCTGTAAAGTGTTAGTTACAGGAGCGCGTGTTCCAAAACGATAACATACCTCCTCGAGTTAGCTCTGTCAGACAGCTATCTCGCCATCGTGATACGCCTCGCAAAATGCCCGAATATCAAGCTATCGCAAAACTCTATCGCTGTATCGCCCTGCGAGGCTGTGTACCCCACCAAGGATTTTCCAGAATAATGAATATGAGAATCAAGGCGTTTCTCCGTCACGTTGCTCGCGAACATTAGTTTCTGACGTGCTTTACTAAAACGCTCTCTTTATCCAAATTGAAATATTTCCATTTCCAATACACTTTTGATTTCCTCATTTACTTTAAAATGATCGTTTATAAAGCTACAGTCCAATTTAACTACAGTCCAATTTACTCGTATATGAGTAAGAACCGGCGTATACAAGTAAGTGCTTTGCTCCCACCTGCAGGCGGTGTAAGCCAGCCATCGGTAGGATGTCCTCCGTAGAGTGCCATCCTCGACATTCCAGGGGTGACATCTCTTCTCTCTCTTCTTGCTCCTGTCTTCTGTCCCGCTCTCTTTCCTTGACGGTCTTCTTCATGACGTGTAAACGTATCCTACCGTGTTTGGCA
>JBCAUA010338989.1:0-2500 GCA_038406235.1 Peronia verruculata | reverse complement strand
TAATCAAAGAAACTGATGATTATAGAAATGATAAAGACAACGATATGTTGACTCTCTCTAACGTCGCCTACAGGGACGCTCGAGAAGCCCACTTCTCGAGTCCCTCCCTGAAGGATTTGTTAACAAAAACGAAGCCACAGGCCATCCTAAGCTTTTTACGCCAGGTTGGCCTGTATAATAAACTATAAGATTATGGATTAAAACTAACATCTGACAGGAATGCGACGACCCCCCCCCCACCCCCCGCCCCGGGTTGCCGCAAAACTGCATACATCAATCTCTTGGAACTGTTAGACATTTTTTGATAGCCCAAATTTTTATACATAATTTGATATCTTTTATAATATTAAACGTCTTGTCCATTACTGCCTTGTTAAATGTACTTACCATGTTAGGCACAATATAGCCGTTATCGTGCTGATGTGCCGTTAAACCCTAACACAACACAACAACATATAACCCCAAATACTTATGTTTATGATGTTGTAATTTCTCTCCTACAGCTTCAACATCAAGAAGAAAGGCCGTATTGAGGTGGGAGGTAAAAGAATCTCTGCCAGTGTGGTCTTAGGATATACCAGTGAGTAAACGTTCGCCTGTCCGAGCACTCACACCCACATGTTCTGTACAGGCCTAACAAAATGTTCCAACTGCTATTGTTTTACTTACGTCAGTGAAACTAAAATTAAACAAGGATAAGATATAATGATAATAGTAATAATAACACTTGTACTAAGAATACTGATACGGGTAATAAATAATGATGATGATGGTCTTCGCTATGTTGATGATTGTCCTGATGAAGAGACAACTGGTTGAAAAAAATGGCAACGTGTTATCAGCAAATGTAATTTCTATCATATCGAATTCTGTATGCTGTTATTTACTTTTTCTTTTTAATGAACTTCCTTGGTTAGAAAGGAGAGGGTCGTTTTACGGTTAAAGACATTACATTTAGAAAATAGCTAGAACAGACCCCACGGCCTCCATGGGAGATTCTTTAAAAATATAGCCTTCGACTTAAAATGTATGGCAACGCGTGCGCACCTCGATGTTGATATTTTGGTTGATTAAACTGAATGTTACTCACAGAAGATGTATTTTAAACGAGTCATACTATCGAACCAACACATTTGATCAAGCAGCCTCGCTAGCGAGTTTTTCAATTGTTACCACATTTTTGTAGAATAACGTCAAAGATTTACGGTTTTTTCGAGCTTATGTACATAGAAACACAGATCCATATGCAACAATGCTGTGTGCCAAATTTCACATGCATCCATTAAGCAGTTTTCGAGTCCATAAGCCTGTTGCGGGTTTTCTTGCAAATATATAATTCAGATAATAACGATGATGAAGATGATGATAATGATAGTTTCCTTCACCCCGACTAAGCATCGACTAGGCTCGAATATTACTAAAAAGTTCTTTCGTATTGTGTAAAGTTGGCTTTCCCGTACAGAAATTATTTTGTTACATTGGTCCTACAAGTGGTTTAGGTTTTACAAATTTCTTTAAAATATGTTATGAATTTTTATGGCATCATAGATTGTTTTCTCTAGCTAAACGCACTTCTTTAGTCTTTCTGAACAAGGTAGAGCTGAAAATCTTGTAAAACTTTAGACTGATTTCGTGACACAGTACTGCATCATTTGTTTTTTTCTGTCTGGATGTTATAGCTACTTTATCAGTCAATTACATTTTTTTTTTCATTTACTAATTTATTTGTTTTATTTTCCTTTAAAAAAAAAACTGTTCCGTTGTGATTCAGTTCCTATATTTTAGGCCTATTTAATCCATTATCTTATTGCTGTAATTTCTTACGTGTATAACGGTTATGGTTTAGGACGCCATTGAAAACTACAGAGTGGTTGTTTTGTTTCCGTTTTTCAAACTACTATTTGGTTAATTTCAGTTGTGTTTCGTGTCCATCTGAATTACTCTCTCTCTCTCTCTCTTTGGCTATTGTTTGTTTTGTTTAATATGTGCGAACTAATGTCCCATGGCGTGTGATTGGGTGTATTTCAACATGTCACTATTATCTTATCTATAGCTGTTTTATTTCTTTTTTCTCTCTTGCAGTTAGAAAAGATGGCAAACCCTTCATCTACGTGAGACGTTGCAGTGCCAAAATCGGAAGCATCAGTGTCAAGTTCCGTGGGCTGCTTGCCTTCATTTACAACCTGTTCAAGGGCGCTGTGAAAAAGCAGATTGATCGTCGCGTTCCACCACTGGTAAGAAATGAGATAGCACACGAGACAGAACTACCTATAAAAGAATTAACTGGCAAATGCTGGATAAAAGTGGGTGATGAACTATGAGCAGAATGAGATAATACTATATAGCATAATAATTTGTGTTCCTCATGACCTCATAGAATTAGGTATTTTAAGCAAAGTCACATGACCTAGGGAACATCGCTGACATGTGGCTTTGTTTAAATGATGTGACAGGTCTGAGAGCTCATCATTCGTCCAGATTTGTCTGCCATGCGCAGAGC
>JBCAUA010338878.1:0-18918 GCA_038406235.1 Peronia verruculata | reverse complement strand
TTCTGTGTTATTTGTTTTTCTTGAATTGTTTTGCTAGTTGCCGGTCTGACAGTTCTATTATATTTTTTTTATAAAATAATATAAAAAAATAAAATGATATAAGGACTATTATTAATTCAATGCGGTTAGAAATAGAACTTGCCTTTTTCTGGCCGTAATACTCATCAGCTTTCTTGCTCCTCCTTACTTCCCCTTTTGATCCTCTCAAACAGTTGTGAAACTATATCTACATGTACCACACATAAATAAAAATACTCAGAAATTATATTCATTGGCATTATTTCCTGCAAAAGGATCTTGTCAAGTAGAAATACGTGTACTCACTGAAGGTGATATTCTGTCTCCCCCCGCCCCTCCCTCAACTTTTCAAATTCATTCATTCATTCATTCATTCATTCATTGTTCCCGTAGACCAGTTGTCCTTAGAGGCACCTCAGAGGACCTGACATCCAGTTTCTTCCAAATAGGATAAGACTTTGGAGACAAACTGTTTCAGTGCTGCTGTATTCAAGGAGCGATGTCAAAAGCACCCTTTGATTATCTCTCCCCCCCCCCCCCCACTCATTATTATCTGCTGTTAAATAAATCTATATTATATAATACTCATGTAATAACAACTGTTCGAAGAAATGAAGGTTATCGGGTAAATGAATGGAAATTACAAGGATGTTTAATTAATCACACAACTTTTAATGATGTTTGAAATTCCGAATATAAGCTCCGGAAATATTGATAAGGAGAAGCAGACATAAAAATGGGATAAACGCTATTGTAGAATAAATTTAAATAATAAATAAGTAAACGGACAAAGAAATAAATAATAACAATGAATATAAATACTTTATAAATACAAAGAAAACAAAAGGAAGTATGAAGGCAGAGAGAGGAAAAGGGAAAAAAAATGAGAACGTGTTTGAAAGAAAGAAAGAAAGAAAGAAAGAAAGAAAAAACGATAAAGAAAGAAGGAAGCAACGTAGTAATCATTAGAACAACCACCCAGAGAAAATAACGGATTCCCTTTAATGAAACCATCAAAACTTAAACGGGGGTCTATCAAAACTGAAGTGTGTTACAGCAAAGTAAATGTGGGGGCGAACAGAAATATCCGAGGACTCGATCGAAGAGGAGAAAATTTATTAAGTAAATGAAAATACATTACTTAAGCACACGCGATCGACAAATTTCATAGAGACGAGATTTTAGAGATAATGCTTCTAAATGACTTTTTCTTTTTTTAAGGCAAAAGTAAATAACATAATTAAAGCACTTGTTGGGTGTTAATGTGGAAGTTGCCAGCTTTTTCGATCGTCATGTCACGTGTAATGAATTTGTTTCAAAGTAAATCAGTTTTTCAGTAATTATCATTGTTTTGTATTGTTTTGTTTTTTAATTAACCTTTTCACAGATTATGTGCTTAACGCTGCACTAGAGAAGAAGATCGTTTTTTTTTTTTGTTTTTTTATTTAGCCCTCGTCAGTTGTTGCATAATTTGATTACTTTATTTCTAGTGTAGTTAGTGAATTGTGATGATTGGTTTAGAAAGTGAATGAAATGGGGTGAGAGAAAAAAAAAAGTTAATGAATGAGACAGTGAGGCTGAAAACGTGACTAGCTCTGTTACTGCTAAATCACGTATCGTATTTGGAAAAAAGAATGTAACAACCATGGCGGAAAATTATACAATCTATGGACAAGGACTTAGGACAGCACTGGGAATAGGAAAAAGAAGAACAGCATTTTATAGAAATGTCTTAAATGTTTAGATAATGATTAGCAACGGGAGATTTTTTCGCAGATTATCTGCCCTTTCCAAAAGAGAGATTTTTGTAAAGGGAGATCATTTTGATCAGATATTTACTTCCCTTTGCCAGACAAAAGAGTTGTTGAGCACGCAGTGTAAAGAGGAAAGAATCCTTTTACAGTTTACCATTCGAAAGACTGATCGCCCAAAAAATTGATAAAATTATTGCAATAAGAAGAAAGCATTCTTTTTACATCATAATTGTTTTTGAATTTTTCATCGCGTATGTTTCAAGCAAAGGGCGTGAAGGTGATTTTTTTCCCTCTTTACACTACCAGTTCAATCCCTCTTTTGTCTGGTAAAGGGAAGTAATAGGACTGAGCACAAAGATCTCCTATTAACTGGTAGTTAACTAATTATATTAGAAGAAACAAATAGCGATTGATAATTTAAAAAATTGAATACACTCATGGGAATATGCCGTTTTCGATTTTCGTTGGCCTTTGTGCAGGGCAACAAAGACATGAGGTATTAAATTGTTGTTATTGTTTGTTGTCTTTTATCATTATGATGATGATGATGATTATCGTAACAATAAAGAGAGTCTATGGTGAGATTCACCTCAGGAAATGCACGCCCACTGGTGCGATTGTAGATCTTCGATAGAATAAAATATCCTTCCAAAATTCCTTCTGTTTGGACTCTTCCCGAAAGTGGAAAGAAAACCCGAGATTTTCCCCCTTTTTCCTCTTTTCCAATTTTGAAATGAAGACTCAGTAAGAAGCTTTTATTTCCATTTTCCCCAGCCTTCATTCAAGACAAGAAAGAAGCAAAAAATAATAATAATAAAGTAATCAAAAAGTTCTTTTTTATTTGGCTTGTCAGTCCCCTGGGGGGCTAAAAACGATCTGAGCTATTGCGTTACCTTACATTACGATCGTATTTCGTCGTTCAGACACCTGGAGACAGCTATTTCAGTGGGGATCAAATCAGCTTACATACATCTGGACTTTCTTGGGCCTGTAGGGGCTCGAAGTGAGTTCACACCAACACATAATTATGGAAGATGTGTAAGCGAAAACAGGAGCCTCGCTAGGCATACAAACACAATAAAAATTTGCCCTGAAGAAGAATCAACGGGTCGGAGAATTTATCCAGTTCCATCAGATTATTCAAGTTATATCTTATCATTCTCCAAACTGCTGGTTGTATCCCTATCTTGTAGGCATATAAAGTTATTTACGATTGATATTCTGTCTTTAATTTTGAGGCATTTCTGTAAATAATATGACATCCAAACATAATCGTAGAATTACTCACTTAGTCTAGTAGAAACTATACAAATGAAAAGTTGTGCACGACTGATGAGCAGTCCAGAGGAATTTTAGCACCGAGGTTTACCACTCAGTCAGATCTGGTTATAGACAAATATGTTTTTGCATTGCCTTGACTTGGTCCCTTAGGCATTAGTCCGTCGGGGCACCTCTGTAGTTTGCAGAACTAGTCCTATTACTTTCCTTCACCAGACAAAAAAGGGAGTGAACAGTGTATAGATGAAAAAAATCACGTTTGCGCCCTTTGCTTGTGACATACGTTGTGAAAATATACATATATATATAAAAAATATGATGTAAAGTGAATGTTTTCTCCTTATTGTTACAATTTTATCAATTTTTTTGCGATCAGTCTTTCGAATGGTAATTAGTGTAAGGATTTTTTTCCTCTTTACACTGCTTGCTCAACTCCTTTTTTGTCTGGCAAAGGGAAGTAAGAGTCTGATTAAAATGATCTCCCCATACACAAATCCCTCTTTTGGAATGGGCAGATAATCTGCGAAACGATCTCCTATTAAACAAAAAAACACACACACAAAAAAAAAAAGAGAAAGGCAGAATATTGAATGTTTTTGTTGTTGTTGTTGTTTTCTTTCTTCTGAAATTTGTCTGTCTTCGTTTTTGTTCTCTCTCTCTCTCTCTCTGTCTCTCTCTCTCTCTCTCTCTCTTTCTCTCACTCTTTCATTCCGTGTCCTGCCTCCCTTCTCACTATTATCATTCTCCTACTACCATCTCCCTCTCTCTTTCTCAGTCCTCCCTTCCCCCCCCCCTCTCTCTCTCTCTCTGTGTGTCCCTTCTTTTCACTTTCTCCCTCACTCGCGTTTACAGCCACACCAAAATGTGTAGTTCATTCGTCTCACCCACACATGAATGAAAATTCAAACAATCAACCAAGCATACAAACAAACAAACAAAGGAAAGATCCGACTCGAGGACAAATATTTGTCCCCATGATAATTGGAGCCACAGGCATGGCCAAAATATCTGGAACTTGAATTTCTTCAACCAGAGGCCATCAAGTCAATGCCTGTGCGCATGCGTAAAACCTGGGGGCTGAGCCTGCGTGTTCGCTAAGCATACAAGGAAGACAAAGAGATAAGCAAAAAAATAAAAAAAAGGGGGGGGGGCGGAGAAGTGGTGTGACAGACAGATAGAGAGAGAGAGAGGTGGAAAGAAAAAAGAAAAAGAAAGTGAAATAAAAATTTTAAAACCAGGGTGATCAAAGAAATGCTTATTTCAAGAGAAAATATTTACAGAGATGGACTACGATAATAAAGAAGAGAGAACTAGAAAGAGAGAGAAAGAAAGAAAGAGGAGAGAAGGTTTTATGTGAGGTGAGAGTGCTGGGGTATTGAGAAAAGTAGAGAAAACAAGAGATGAATGAGAGAATAACAGAAGAGAAAGAGAACGACAGAAGGATGGACAGACAGAGAGATTGTAGGGAGATGTTTCTTTGCTTGAGTAGGAATTTAACTGCACATCAACAAGATCACGGCTATATTGTGTCAAACATGGTAGGACACGTTTACCCGCGAAGAAGAACAGAGGAAAGAGAGCGGGACAGAAGACAGGAGCAAGGAGAGAGAGAAGAGATGTCTCCCCTGGAATGTCGAGGATGGCACTCCATGGAAGACACCCTACCGATCGCAGATTTACACCTGCAGGTGGGAGCAGAGAACTTACTTATAAACCCCGGGTCCCCTCGGGGAAGATTTTAAGAAGATAATCATGCTTTACAAATGGAAATCGAAACAGAAAAAAAAGATGAATGACAAAATAATATGACTATAGTTGAAAACATTTCTTTGATTGAAGTAGTCAAACCGTTAAGGGTATCGGGGCAACATGAGACATTTCCGAAAGCGCCATTTAGAGAAAAATGACAATATGTTCTCGAGTAGTTAGTAATTCATCATTAAGTACTAGAATTTTCTGAAGACTTTCTGGAAATATAAGTCCCGTTTGGTGAAAAGGAAAGTCCTCACCATATAACGCTATCGCCATTCCTAGTATTGAGGGGTACAACTCAAAATTATCAAAAATGGCGTTTGTCATGTTTTGCCCAGAACCCTTAGTTAAACAAGTGAAAAAGCACAATTAAAAAGCAGAAAACGAAACAACACGATGATATAATTAAGAAGAAATTAAAACATCAAAAGGCTGCTTTTATCAGCTAAGAGTCAAATTATAATAAGAGGGAGCATATGTAAATCGAAAATTTAATTCAATATTGGGAGGTTTACGATTGCGGGAATTATTTCATTTTCTTGCGGCGAGAAGATAATAGCATGAAGTCAGCGAGCCGTGAGTTCTTGCGGGGCAGAGATTTGCGCGTTGCGTGCCCGAAACTCTCAGAGCTGTTGCTTGGGTCTGCGTTCAAAGTGCGCAGTGGTGCACGAATGATGATAAGGGAATATGTTTTGTTCAATACCTCTGACGCGCACAGCCACTTAGTATGGCTGATTGCACATGTGTGGTCGACAACGTTATAGTGCACATACCGATATGAATTTAAAGAAAATGAACGCTCAAATCAAATAAACAAACAAACAAACAAACAAACAAAAAAGATAAAGCCAATTTTTTTTTTTTTTTTTATGTTAGACATAAAAATAGAGAAAGTAGGTTACGCCTTTTATAATTATAAACACAAGACAGACCAGCCCCCGCGGGGTTTATAAGTAGGTCATCTGCTCCACCTGCAGGCTGTGTAAGCCCGCCATCGGTGGGGTGTCTCCCATAGAGTGGCAGCTTCGACATTCCAGGGGAGACATTTCTCCTCTTTCTCTCTCTCCTTGCTCCTGTCTTCTGTCCCGCCCTCTTTCCTCTCTTTTTCTTGGCGTGTTTGACACAATATAGCCGTACTCGTACTGATGTGTCGTTAAACCCCAACACAAAGAAACAAACAAACAAGGTAGACACGTATTAACCAATAGTCAAGAAGACACGCATAAGAAGATGGTCTCGTAAAATCTTACTTGATTGATTTTGTAGAGCCATTTTTTTTTTTTTCAGGTGATGCAAGTACGCGTCGCGCATAAGGAGAATTAATAGGCTTAGCCTCCGCTCGCCCACGGTCTAGCGTGACAGTTTACGCGTAGCGTGACGCCTTCAGCTTGACTCTTTGGCCGATCATAGTTACGGATCAAGGGGAAGGATAAGTCAAGCTAGAAAATATGAAGTCAAGTGGACGGAACAGTATTGGGTTCGATCCAATAATTACATTCTGCCTGACAGCAAACAAACTGTCCAGTGAAGCGGGGGCGAGCATAATATTGGAGTTAATGGCTTCATTTTATCGACTCACCCTGAATGTTTTTAGTCCTAATAAGAGAGAAATTTGCCTGCTCGATGATTGGGATGAGATCAATGATTGGGATGAGATTTGGTATCGAATAGAATTCAGTAGGACACGCCATGATTAAGTAGATAAGAGAGAGAGAGAGAGAGAGAGGCTGACGGTTCCTCGTAAGACAGTCTATGACAACTAGTACTGGATGGCTGAGGGGGGGGGGGAACAAGAAATCTAGTGGGCTGGCATAAGAAGCTGGGGGAAAAGTTCAGCTAAAATACACCTAAATTAATGAACCATTTTTTTTTTTTTCAACTCGGACTTCTTCTGAAATTTATAGAGGAATCCGGGGGGGGGGGGGCGATGATGGAATGCGACCCTATGATGAGAATCGTCCACAGTCTCATCAAAATCAGAACCAAGTTCTGTTATTTCTTTGGGAAAAACAGCAACACATTGAAATTACTCACAACTCGAAATAAAGTATTGACTGAAAAACATAACTGATCTAACAAAATGCTGAAAATACCTGTGCAAACTCCCTGGGTCAACACAAACAGACATCGCCAATAGTGAAGAAACGTAAGGGTTACACAAGAGTTTTGATATATGGAAATGTTTGTCCTTCATTTGGATAGATCATCCTGCGATTAGTTCTTGCATTTGATTCTAACAGTCTTGCTGAAATCGATTATTACAACTTTTCTTTTCTTGCCTTTACTGAATTTGTCGACCAGATCGGACAGAAAAAAAAGTACAACACGTGCAGGGATTTACATAACCTTATTTGAGACCGGATTGATTTCAAAGCTGCACCTCGTGGTTTACTGATAAGGTTATTTTTAAACACACCATTGAAAAAGTCAGTATTCAGGTAATATGGATTAACAACCATTTACAACGTCAATAAAATAACCTAAATTAGCTTTGTTTTCCCTCCTGAGAATGCTGAATAGCAATGATTTCACCTAGTTTTATCCGTTTAATCACTAAGAGTGAAAATATAAGGAGAGAAATATTTCGTAACTAAACGGTCAAAACAAAACAAAACAAAACAAAAAAAGTAGCTGATAACATTTTGGAGAGCTGCCAGACTATCAGGTTATGCACTACAGACTAGAAATTAGATGCCTTCGTGTTATTGCCATCCATCACCAAGTGTTTTCCCTTACAGATTGCATAAGCCACATGGCTCTGCTACCATTGTGCGAAAAAACACCGAAATTAATATTAATCATCTCTGCAGAGTACCATGGTTTCGCAACTTTACAAGCTGTGAATGAATGGGGAATCTCTTCCTGTCCCTGGTTAGACACAAGGAAGGTTGAACAAGCACGGTGAAGAAGGGGGAAAAAATTAATAACTTTTGGCGCTCCCTGCTCGATTTTCTGCTGTTCTAATGTACATTTTGGAAATTCACACACACACACACACACACACGTACACATACACACACACACACACACGTACACACACATGCTGTGAAGAACAAATATATTTTCTACTTATGGTAATAAAATTATCATATATATCTGTATGTGTGTGTGTAACAATTTTGCGATGAGTGTGTGTATTTCAATGATATATGACGTTTATCTTCTTTTACTGTTTTGCGGGCTCAGTTCTTTATTACTCCATCTCCCCATTTGGGCTGTTTGGAGATATAATATGTTATATGAAATAGGAATAGTAAATCTACCAGATAATGTGATTATATATATATATATATATGGGAGATTTTTAAATATAACCCTGCGCTTTAAAGTATATGGCAAGCATGCAAACCTCTATGTTGACAGTTTGGTTGATTAAACTGAATGTTACTCAAAGAAAACGTGGTTTGAACGAGTCATGTTATCGAACGTACAAGTTGGATCAAGAGCTCTTGCGAGTTTATTATTCAATTATTGTCTCATTAATTTCCAGAATAACGTCAAAGATAATAAGCTTTTTTCGGGTTTATGTACAATAGAAAGACATATCCATTTGCAATAATATTGTATACCGTCATCCATTCAGCAGTTTTTGCGTCCATACGCGTATTGTGGGTTTTGTTGCAGATTTACAGTATAGATATCATTCAAGTATTTTTCTCGCTCACTTACAGAGGACATTGCCTGACTTATCTAGCTGTTATTTTGCGGAAATTAATCATACTTAAACCATGGCATTTATTGTCACTGTTACTGGATCTTGTGGCAGTCAAGCCTGTATCTTGTGAATGTTTGTTCTGTTTCGTTAATTAGTGCGTCCACGTTGAGTGTACATGAAACGGCAATAGTAGACCTATCTGAGACAATGGCCCTGCTTACGGAAGGAGCTAGACATATTCCGACTTGTTAAAAGAAACAACTATAACATCAGATGTATATATAAAAGTGTCATAAAGGGAGATAAAAAAGAGGAAATGTTGTTTAGATGTGGACATAGTTCTATATATCGATAAAGGTCAAGATATTGATACAGATACAAGTATAGATAATGATATAGGTATTGATCTAGATATAGATACAGATATAAATGTGAATAGTGATATATATAAATATCGATGTAGATATAGATACAGATTTCTAGAGTAACTGAAAAAGTACTCGTTATCTTCTAATGCTGAGCATGCGAGGATTATTGTAATTTTTATCTCACAAGTTCAATGTGCTTTCTTTTTTATCTTTAGTATTTTGTGTTTAACTTGTATCTGTCTAGTTATTTTGTTTGAAATTTGGAAGCCTTACAAAAACGTTTTAATATCTGGCTATGAAATATGTGAAGTTTAGAAATTTGGTTTTAAAAAGTAATGACAGATACATATTGAAACATTATATTAAAGATTTTTTTTTTTAAATTGAGACAAAAATTATAATATATGAAGAATGTGTACTATATTCAAATGGGCTTGGGGGGGGGGCATCAATTTTCAATCACCATATACTATAGATATAAAAATAGATACAGATAGACACAGATAAAAGTAGAGACAGATGTTTGGTAATCTAATAAGATAGCTTCTTTATCAAATTATAATTGACCTTTCATTGTTAGTCAATATCATTCCCAGTATGGATGATGTAAACACATTCTATGACATACCATAGAGTCAATCAACTTCTGTTTGTAGAGAACAAATTTGTGATACATTTGACACATAACCTCACGGTTTGTCAGCATAAACGCTTTTCGTGCAAAGCTTTTGTCCATCTTGTCTAGATTCCGTCCTTTCTCTCCAAAGCTCGATGTCCTGCTTTCTGTCACGACATGACATGTTCAAACCTTGAATAATTTTCCTGACAATGTGGTTGATGTTTGGAGAGAAGACCTACCTCAGGCAAAACTGTAAATGCATATGTATTCAGATCATCATTTATAAATAGAGACTTTTCACATGTGAAAGGTTTTTAATATGTATTGTGTGTATATAAGCTTGCATTATTAATTGACCTCGTCTTTGTTTTAATCATGGGCTCTGAACACAACGAAACAAGAAGTGGTGTGTACTTTAATGAGATTTTGAACTTTTGTATATTTCCAGAAGTCCATAAAGAACAGAAAACTTCACCATGGTTACCTGTGTCCATCTTGTCATTAGTATCGCCGTCGCCATGATCCTGCATATGTCCCAGGTCACATCTATAGAATCTGACCGTCCAACCAAGTCCAACAATCACCAACAGACCGTTGGCATCAGCCGGGGGTGGCCAGAAAACGAAGGTGAAACTGACCATAACCACATCAAAAACATCAACCCCGACAACGGCAACAGCAATAACGACAGAAATAAAAATAACAATGGTGATACATCGACCTCAGACCAGGTGGAGGACAGCTCTCTTTGGCTGTCTAATTGGAAGAAACGGCTGGACATGTACAAACAGTGGCTGACTCAAATGACCAGGGCTAACTCTTTGAAAAGAACCAAAATTTTCTCAAGAAATTCCAGAGGGAGATTGGATCGCATGCCTTTCACTTATGGAAAAAGGAGCGTTCGCTCTAGACAGGAACCCATCAGCAGCGGTTCGGAGAATGAGCTCACTCAGTTTCACAAAGCCCAATCCGATAGGATGCCTACAGGTCTTGGGAAACGAGTGAAACGAGCTGCAGATTCCAAAGTTATGGAAGACCAGTTTGTAAGACTACAGAAAAGCCCTCTGGATAGAATGCCGCTTACATTCGGGAAAAAAGAGATGGAAGACGCTGTTACTGGTGACAGTGCTGAGCAAGTTCCAGGATTTGTTCGAGTGTCTAAGGGCAGCCTGGGTAGGATGCCCTTGGGTTTTGGCAAAAGGAACTTGTTCGATCAAGACCAGCAAGAAGAAGATCTGATCAGAGGCCAAAGAGATCGTATGGAAAGAATGCCGATAACGTTTGGAAAAAGGGAAAACTCTGAAGCGTCTGAAACTGGCGACGATAAGGACAGTGTTTTCCCAAGAGTAAGAAGAGGCCCTTTAGATAGGATGCCCATATCATTTGGAAAGAGATTTTTCGAAAGAAATCCAAATCTTTTCCGCAAAACACGTGGAAGTTTAGATCGAATGCCTCTGACCTTTGGCAAACGAGCTCGATATGGAGGGCATAGTATTTGGGAGCAATTCCACAGAAATGACCGAGGAAGTTTGGATCGTATGCCTATCAGTTTCGGGAAGAGGAAATCTCAAGCGGCTGCAGATACCACCAATGGCAATGACAACACAGCAGCTGTGACATTTCCAAGAATGAGTCGTGGACGTTTAGATAGAATGCCTTTAACATTTGGGAAAAGATACCTCAATGCTGAAGAGGACAGCGTAATAAACAGTAATGTGGTCCAGATACCTGGTGCAGTGAACAAAATTGATGATGATGTCAAAACTAGCGGTAAACTGGGCAGTGATGTTACAGATAACGCTGTTTTCCCTAGAGTCTCAAAGGGCAATCTGGACAGAATGCCCATCACTTTCGGAAAGAGGATGACAGACCAAATTGACCTGGCACCTGACAACCAGCTGGCTTCTTATTTTGCAAGATCTCAGAGAGACAGGATGGGACGGATGCCCTTAACCTTCGGCAAACGAGGCAGTCCCTCCTATAGCGATATGCTGACAGCCCTGCGCATGAAACTTGCAGTGTTATCTCCCGACAAAAGAGAAGAACTGAACAACAAATTCAACAATTTTTTCAACAGCTTGATCTCCGCACAGGGGGATACGATGGACCGGTTTCAGAGATCCCGAATGGGACGCATGCCTTTAACCTTTGGTAAACGGACTGGCCATAACAGTGGAATCCCTTTCCCCTCAGATCTCGACACCTTCTTTAAAACAGGGTTAATGGATGTCCAGAGGCGGTCTAGGATGAGTCGTATGCCTTTCAACTTCGGCAAGCGCTCAGCCACTCCAGCCAAACGTGAGAGGCTCCACCGTATGCCCATGGCCTTCGGAAAGCGCACCAGCTCTGAGAACAGGCAGTACGGATCGTTATTATCCGAGGCTGCGGTCGGAAACCCAAAGTTTTTTTCGCCAAATTTCAAGGGTCATCAAATACAAATGAAGAGCGAAAAATCTCATAGATAGGTGTTCTCTACTGTAGTTTCCTCCTTATTTTGTTCTTCCATCTCACCAAAAAGTCCATTATCTGACTGAAAGTGCTACCTTTTGCATGGCCGGCCAGTGCATAGTGTGTTAAAGCTCTCGTCCTCGCCTCATCTTCGACCTCGTTTGTAGCACACCGGAGCGCAGCGCTGGTATGTAATTCATCATGATGCTGCTTCGACAGATACATGGACACGTTGTCAAATCCATCCACTACCCGGAGAGTTTAGAGAGTCATACTATGTTCTTTTGGTTGATATGTCCTGAGAGCTATGACGTGAAGATAACAAATCTCCCAGACAACAGAATGTTATCATTACACAATGAATAATTTCGAAGTTACATCTTGATTTTCATCAGTTCCTTGCTCTTGTCCAACTCGTTACTTGTGTAGTTACAGATCCCATAAATACTCTATGGTGCCAGTTTCCACCTAAGACATTGTTGCTACATACAACTGTTGTCAGTCTGATAGTGTAATAGCTGAATCATCTGATGACATTCCCCCGCGCCATCTTGCTGGTCCAGATCACAAAGTAATGGGTGTGACACTACCTAATAAATTAACCCCTCGTAGTGTCAAGTCTATTGTCACAGTGATTTAATTTAGCAATCTGGACTGTACATTTTACGATATAATTTTTGTCTTTTCCTCCAACTATTAACTCAGAGAAACACTCAGTCTCAGAGGCAACTGGACTTTGCTAACAGTCAACAGCTTATAAACATCGGTGTTTTAGAGTACACAATAGTATAGACATACTGAGATTCTGGCCATGTAATAAAAGGGATGAAAATATGTTCCCTTGATTTGTTGGCGTTGCTGTATGAAAAGAAAATTAACCCTGTGGTGGAAAAGAAATTGCTAACGTATAACACATCCAATCACACACAAAACCAGAGGAGTTTTATATGTTATCATCTGTGCGCATTACATCATACCTGTACTTCTGCTATTATATATTGTTGAACAATACATTTATTTACTTGTGAGGGGCACACGACCTACAAGATGGCGCCTGTTTGGTTAACATAATGATGAATTAAAAAAAAAAAGATTCAAGGCAAAAAAGATTTTCTCATAAAGTCCAAGACGACAAATGATGCAGTGGTGATATAACAGAGCTATAATTAAATATAAGAACAGAAATTATCTAAGTTAATGAAGTGCACGGAACAACTTCAAACGTTAACTCAGTTATGAAAACAAAATTAAGTATTGCCTTCTGAACAGTTTCTGGTCAGTTGATTGAGACTCGGCCTGTTTGCTTGTTAATCCCAGCTAACAATTTTGTTTTGAGTTCTTTCTTTCTTTCCTTCTTTCTTTTTTTTTTCTTCTTTTGGAGGAGAGAGGAGGAGGAAAGGAAAAGGATACACACTTTTCATTTTTATGTCTTTTTTTTTTTTTAATCCTTTGTTGGTTCGATGAACTTTTAGGGGACAGTGTTGAAACTTGCTAACATGAACATTTAATTAATATTGTGACACGACCTGCTTGTAAAAAGAAATGAAGTATAAGGAGATTTGATTCGTGTTTCATCAATTTGTTTGTGTTGTCTTCAAATTGTGTGAAACTTTTCTTTGTAAATCAATGCCTTGAAGTGAGGGTACAAATATCTTGTAAAGACTGTGCAAGTCTCATCACATGGAGAGGCACTGATCTTCAGTTTTGTTTCCTTCTTCGTTAAGTCCTCTGTTTGATTCCTAGTTGCTGTAAAACAGGGATCAAACAGGGTTGTTTTTTTTTTTCTTCTCAATCCTGCCACTAAACAAACACATTATGATTTGTAAATAGAGCTCTTCAGTTGAGGAAACATTGACTTTTCTCTTGTAATATTCTGTGGTGTCAGATAATAATAAAACATCGTAAAAGTAATACTTCGCTTGGATGATTTATTCATTTGAGTTTGTTTGTATGTTATTGTTTCTCTTTGGTTAGTTAAAATGTACCTGAACACTTCCGCTTCCTGTTCTCCTTAATTAAATCTTTTGTTTTTAAAAGTAACTTTCTATTACCTTGGTTGACGGTTTCGCTTTGTCTTTTTGTACTCTACTCTCTCTCTCTCTCTTTCTCTCTCTCTCTTTCTCTCTCTCTGTCTCTCTCTCTCTGTCTCTCTCTCTCTATTCTCTCTCTTTCTCTCTCTCTGTCTCTCTGTTTATCTTTTCTTCATAGTTCTTTTCTCCAATCAGTTCTTCTTTATCATTTAATTTTCCATCCCTTTCCCTTTCCACCTCTCCTACTCTTGTCTCTACTTTTACATCTTCCTCTTCGTCGTTTTTTGTCTTTTTTGTCGTCTTCTCCTTCTGCTCCATTCTTCTTTTTCTTCTTCAACTTCATTTTTTGTTCTTTTTTCCTTTCTTCTTCTTCCTTCCGTTCTTTGAGTTATTTTTTTTTCTCTCCTCCTTTTTATTCCTCTTTTCCTTCTTTCCCCCTTCTCTCCTCGGTTCTTTGTTTGTTTGTTCTAGCTGCACGAAAATGTACGTTTGCGAGTTCAGTATGATCTGTTCAAATTGTTTCGTCTTCAGGTTTCCTTTTCACTTTTCGTCTTCTTATTGATCTTATTATCTTACCCCATTGTTTCTTAACCTTTAGTCTTGTCCCCCCGCCCCCTCCCCTCTCTCTCTTTCTCTCTCTCTCTCTCTGTATATATATATATGTGTGTGTGTGTGTCTGTGTTTGTGCTTTTGACACGTCACGTAATCAGAGATACCTTTTCCCCACAAAGGAAAAGAAGGTAAAATAAGATAAGGTAAAGTTTATTAATTTGTCCACGAAAGGAAACGCCAGTCAGGGGTGAGGGGGAGACACAGCATACA
The DNA here is from genome assembly GCA_038406235.1 of Peronia verruculata. NCBI lineage: Eukaryota > Metazoa > Mollusca > Gastropoda > Systellommatophora > Onchidiidae > Peronia > Peronia verruculata. Next base: position 4,174 of record JBCAUA010338878.1, on the reverse strand, counting down.
TGGTAAACACCCTCATACTCGCGTTCAACGTTCTTCAGGCACAATATCATAAATAGCCTCAGAACTCGACGATCATTGCCGCAAAGAGATAAGCACATCACTGATAAGCCTGGCACAATAGTTCATATTCGACTAAGCAAAAACCTGGAAATATCCGGCGGAGTGTTTGTACCCCTCTACTAAAAGCAGAGCATTCATTGATGTTTGTTACCGCCCCACCACGAGATCCGAGAACAGCTGTCACCAATCCCGTGTATTTTATATGTGTTTTTCTCTGTCAGTGACAGTGAACAGTTTGGAGAGTTCCTACCCCCTGCTAAAATTAGATGAAGATTTCCAGCTGTTGGCTTGGTCGGCACAATCTATCACTCATTGTGATAATCATGGTGTCATAGTCGACTCCATTAATCCGTTCGGATAACGGAAGTTTCGGCTACGTCGGATGTGATCGACAATGAAACAAATATTTATTTAGTATGGTATGGCATGAATCTCTGTGCAATGCGAGATAACGAATTAAGGCCCATTCACACTGTAAGTTTCCATCAGCTGAGCGATAATAGCCTACATCTGAAGTCACGCATCGTCTATTTTCTTGATCTATCTGTACTATAAAAATTCAACTGACAACAGCCCTGTAGGTACATCTAGTTAACGCCGTCTCTGTCCTCTGACGTCTATAATTCACCATCTGAACAAGATCAAGTCCCAGAAACTGCAAACAGACAACATTGATACCGCATTCTTCTTTCTTCTTTTTCCTCCTCTTGCACACTCACCGCCATAACTGTTGTATGAGCAGCAGCATCATTCGTCTATCATTTAGTTATAGAAAGTAAACATAAGAAAAAAGAATTACTGTATGTTGACATCGATAGATCATCATTATCATTGCCATGGTTGACGACATCAACATCATTCAATCATAACAAGTCAACACTCTTCGAGTCTACTTCGTAGCCTCCGACAAGCTTCGTACCGACTCTTCTGGTGTAAAAATGTGTTTAGAGTAGTACATCAAGACATATCGGCGCCTGACCAGTACATTATAAAGAGGTACAATTTGATTTTTCACACATCAACAATTTTCTGCCATTCCAAAATGTTAACTGGTGAAGTAATCACAACGTTTTCTGTTCAAATTAAAATTTCAGTTCATGAATTACTATTTTGTGTCAAACTGCACTAGAATTCTATGTGCAGTTTAGTTATTTGTCAGTTTTGCAGAAAATTGGGATACACATCCCATGTTTTTCTTAATCGAAATCCCCAGTCATAGGTCAACTGAATAAAACTCAGGCTGGGCGTGTCTGGTGGGCTTTTATTAGTAATACATTTGGGTCACAATTGACGAAGGTCAAAGAGTTTAATGGTGACATAACACACACCAGGGAAGAAGGTATTCTGAAGATATGATCAGACACAGCAGTCACAGAGTCAAATTATCGATTTACTGTGGATTGCGACGAAAATCTTTGGTTCTGCTCTGCCCTAATTGCTGATCGTAGAAATCAATTTCTATAATGCTCTCCATTAGATCTTACATGCAACAAAAGTCCGCGCCTCTTTCGAAAGACGTCTTCCCTGGTCCCGTTAAGTACCGGCAGGGCACACCCACACACATCTAAGCTCGAAGACAATGACAAAACAAAACAAAAGAAACTCCAACAATGGCTCCGCATTTAATGACCTGCCAGGTCGCTGCCAAACTCCTCACTTATTTATCTCCCTTTGGCTCAGGCGCTCACAAGTTAAAAGAGAATGCATGTGCGGAAACTCACGCTTCACTGGACACGAAGTGGACCTGCGGAACTCGGTGTATGGGACACGTGATCGGCTAACAACATTACTGCGCGGTTCTCGAGTTCTGAAATTCAGGACGAAGTGAACTAAAAATCCATTGTTATTTTTTAATGAGGTATCTCTGAATCGAGTACAATGATCGAGAGATTCCCACTTCAGCAGAAATTGTGTGTGCAGGCTCTGTGCATGGCAAGCAGGTCTATCAATGATGAGCATTCAGAGAAACTCAATCCAAATAAACAAACTCATGTGTGAGCAAAGTTTTCTCAGTCATCTGATCCGCCTCAAAATACCTCATTGGGGATCCGAGAGTGAAAAATGCTCGTCCTTTTTGAGAGAAACGTATCTGAAATAGAGTTTTTTGTTCCCCTTAGATTGTATTCATATTCGGATAAGCAAAAACCTAGAAATACCTGGCAGCGTATTTGTACACCCTGCTAAGAATCGAACCTCCCTTGATGTTTGTTACCTCACCACCACGAGATCCGAGATCAATATCCCCTGCATTTTTCATGTGTTTTTCTATGTCAATGGTAGTGAGCAGTTTGGGGTCCCTGTACCTTCCTTCTAAAATCAGACGGGAATTTCGACCCATTCGCTTGATCGCAATAAATTTAATGGTCCAATTTTACATTTAATCGTGTTAAAGTTGGACTGTTAATATCTCACTGATTTTTTTCTTTTTCCTTCAACTGAGATTTTTCAACGTCACATCAACATTGTGAACTTTGACTTGGGGCTTAAATTAACCTTTAGTGTCCGGTATACCAACTGATGTCCTCCGCAGACTTTATAATTATGTGTTCTTGCCAGCATAACAAAACCCGACATAGATGTCACTATAGAGGGTACAGATTTGTTTAGACCAAGCGAGCGGCGGGAAATCCTCGTCTAATTTTAGTAGGAGGGTACAAACATTCCAAACTCTTCACCACCACTGTCATAAAAAATATATATATAAAATGCACAGGAACTGTGACAATTGTTCTCGGATCTCGCTGTGGAGCGGTAAGAAACATCGCTGAGTGTTCTATTTTAAGCACTCGGGTACAAACATTTCGCCGGGAATTTCCAAGTGTTTGTTTAGTCGAATATGAACTATTGTCCAAAAATTGTACGTTCAATTCGGAAAATTACGAGGGCATGTATACTGTATTCGATATGTGCCATTCTCGCGACCTCCCTTGTAGAAACAGACTGGAACCAAGAAACCACGGTAATGTCCATGCAGGAGAGGTGCATAATGGTTGCACACCGTGTTGCACAATGGCATAAGGAGTAGCTGGAAGCCTCCAAATGAAACTAATGGCAGGGAAGAAAAAGACAGATAGGCGCGTTGACTGAGCTCTAACAATCTTAGAAATTAACTTAAAACATGATCCATGTGTTTGTTTTTCAGGATATTCGACCATTCTACGTGTAAAATATAATTACAGTTATTGATATTTTTCTTTCTTACCTTTTGCAAATTACTAAAATAGATCTATTATTTTGTAAGGGAGTGGACTTTGATTAAGGCATATCATGAAATAAGATTGTGACAAAAGCTTGTGATATTTGTTCCTTTGATCACACATTGAGGAACAAACTTTGTTTCGAATTACTGTTTTCTTTTTTCATAATCACATTTGGATCAAAGTTACTTCATGAGCATATTCTGCATTGACATTTTCATCCCTGATTAAACAGAAGGAAAATGTAATTTAAAAGTGTTGTTCGTGACGTGTATAAACAAGGGAAAAAATCCCACTATTCCGTGACACTCTAAATGTGTGTCCATAAGCACAAGGCTAGGAACTGCTAGATCTGGAGAAACATGTAATTAAGACTCGGCTGAATCTAAAACAGAGTAATTGGTTTTAATGATGGCTTGGGAGAGGAGCGCTTCTCAGTGCAAATAGGACATCCATTCATTTGGACCTGGCTCTGTGGGCGTGTCCCTTTCACAGGCAGAAAACAACGTTGTAATACTTAGGCCAACGGTTACGAAATGAAACAAAGATTGGAACACAGAGAGTGTTGTCCTGACAGGGACCTGGAATTGACTGTTCAACTACGTTATAAAGTCCAATTTATTACACATCAAAATCATAATAGAAATGGCATATGTATAATGATATCTCGTACTTTACATAATATGGAAATATCAAACATCAAACAGAGACGGGTTATTAACCATCTTTCTGCAGCGTAGGTGGAAAACTTTGTGGACCTTCAAATTAGCATATTGCAACAAAAAAAAGTAATAAAAATGATCAGATACTAAATTACAGGCCGATTATTCATACATAATGTATACATACATACATATACATACATACATACATACATACATACATACATACATACATACATACATACATACATACAT
>JBCAUA010338659.1:0-18919 GCA_038406235.1 Peronia verruculata | reverse complement strand
AGCACAAGTCCACCCTAACGCTAACATGTAGCCTAGGTCCGACAAGCAGGTGACAGTCCTCCCTAACGCTAACATGTCATGTGTGAGACCCTCAACCAGCATAAGTCCACCCTAACGCTAACATAGATCTATATAGATCTAGGTCCGACGTGTGGGTGACAGACAGGCCTGGGGTAACAAACGAAAAAGCGCCAATTTGTTAGAATTGAGATCTAGATCTAGATTTAGATCTAGATCTACTCCATTCATTGTAAATTGTCAGATTACTGTTACAATTCTCCAGATTCTACCACAGGGGGTTGGACCCACTACTGATATATTCAGTCAATTTTGACTCTCTATTTTCTTCAGATATATTGACACTCATGTACACTAGTTCTGGAGTGAATTCAGCCGGGCATTCGAACAAACAGTCCACACATTCAGTTTGCACCACCCTGTGTCGCTCAGTTATCAGGACTGGTCTTATGCCATTGTACCAGCCAGTATTTATAACAGAAGTGGTAGTCCAACAGTAGAAATGACATGTCAATTACTGCCCTCAAACTATGTAAGATTATGATTATGATTCCTAAGTTAAGTGTATTAGAACATACCCAAACCCCAATCAAACATAGCATCACATTAGTAATTAGTTTAGTGTTTGATTGGGCATTACTGTTCTACTGTGGTCCCGGTCTGTTCCTACTACAGGAAATGAAAATGGCACTCATCATTTACTGCCTTTCAGTTGTGTAGGGACATGGTTATGATTGCTAATGTAAGTCTTATTTAATTTGCATACATGGACAAAATGCACTAAATTAATTACTGTTTTAACATGTGCTGATGTTGTTTGAGTGTATCAAAATCAAATGAGTTTGAATTAACTTTTTTGGTTAATTATTTATTGGTGTTGTGTTTCCTTGAATGTTGTCTGTAGTGATGTGACTGAGATGACAAGAAAGTAGTAAGTAAAGAAGTAAACAAAAATATAAGGGCAACACCAATGATCAGTCAGTGTCCACCCCTGGCACTGGGGTTCCCTATATTGGTGAAGGAGGTTACAATCAAGTCTCCTACATGCATTTTGCCTGTACCCAGTGAAATAGTGATGAGCTATCACAGAGTAAAGAGCCCCAAATGAGTAAGAGCCTTGAGGCAGAGGGGTCAGTCAACCTTTGTATGACCACCCTCCCCGCACCTCAGAATGGACATATCAACTTTTTAATGCCATTTTTATATTCAGCAGAGACCGAACTTTTAAAAAAAAACTAAATCCCAAACATTCTAAGCAAAAACCCAATTTCAGGAATGTTATTCAAGGAAAACGTGCTTGGTGATTTGAATGGATCATTCTATCAAATGTAAAATTCGGATCAAACACCCTCCCGAGTTTACTATTCAGATATTATCAACTTTTTAGGGTAACCTCAAACATATTAAGCTTTTTTTAGCTTTATGTAAGTAGAAACACAGATCTTTATATACAACAATGTCATGAGCGAAATTTTGTATACACTCAGTAGTTTTCAAGCTCATGGTCATGAGTCATACTGTCATAAGCCTTTTATAGGTTTTGTTGTAGATTTATGGTAATGATATATATATATAATTTATAATTCGAGTATTTGTTTTCAACAGATTACATGTATATATGTTTGCCCCCTCTTGGAAAGATATAATCATATCACTGAATTTCAAGCTTAAAACATTCTTTGATTATGAATTCAAACATGTGGGGAGAAATTATACCACATATGACTGCTTTTGATGTTATGGTGAGAAACTGGAAAAAATTTAGCCGGGCAACCTTAACCTATGATAAGTTTGCTTGAAATTCAGAGTATATGTCATTGTCAATTCATCTTTGGAAGCAATCTTACCACTTGGATATGGCTTGTCACATTTTATATTGAGATTGCAAGCAATCCAATTTTGTCATTTATTTTCAGTATGTTACAGAACTAGAGGTGCTGTTGATCTGCTATGGATTCCCAACCGGCATTCCTGAGAGGGAGAGGTAGAGGACGTGGATCTGGAGGCCAGCAAAGACTGGCCAAGCCCTCAAGCAATCCACAAAGACCAGCAGCTCTCAATGGCAATGGCTCAGCCCAGCAGAGGCCAGGACATCAAAGGAAACCTGAGAGGCCCTGGTCTGGATCTGGCCTGGTTCTTTCTGATCCCAAGAGCCCTGGCATTGAGAGCCAGCGGCTCGAATCTTGTAAGGAGGACAAATGTAAATGAGATTTTTCAAACCGGTTTGTATGGCATGTCCAGCATGTTCCACCTAGTAGCAGCCAGGTTTGGAGTTATCGGACTGGGGCTTTTCAGGCAGCATGAACATTTCCTGCAGCCTTCGTATGACACTCTTCCTCACTCAGTTTCTTTTTTTTTTCAAATTTTTTTGCTTGCATCGTTTGAAGTTTTGAATGCTTTTTCTTTGGCTGCCAGCTGTTAAATTGGAACAAAGAAATTTTAAAAAAATGATATAACCAGGTAATAACTGAATCTGATCATTTAATTGGGTTTTCATTTGTTTCATTTAATGCTTTATACAGTGGAATCTTGGTTCACAAACAAATCAGTTTATGAATTTATAAGTCTTGTGAACAAATTTTTCTTTGGTTCACGAATAATGATTCGGGTTACGAACACACACACACAGGCCACAATCCCATGGAAGCATATGCTCAGTTGCTGTTTGCCACGTACATGTGTTCATGAGAATGATGTATTACCTTGTACTCTTTGTTGACGTGTTTTATTACATTTATTTTAGTCCCCATTATGCCAGAGCATATTGATTTATTGATTTAGTGTGCTTGCTTATCCAATTGGAAATACATGTACATGTATTTTAATTTCGTTCTATATCCCTCTTTAGAAAAAAAACAATAAATAAAAATATAAAAATGCCATATTTGCTGAGCTGGAACAGATTAAGTTTACACTCTTTTTCAATGTTTCGGCTCACAAACAATTCGGTTCATGAACAGAGCCTGAGAATGGATTAGGTTGGTTTATGGAGGTTATGCTGTATGTTGTGTTCTGCCTTGTATTCTTGATTTGTTTGGTGAAATCAGATTCCACATTTACATGCAAGTAGATCAATTTCATATCGATAGAGATCTGGAAATAGAAAATTTGATAAAAAATAGCATTTGAGATTCACTTTGAACACTACATTTTTGGGGGGTTTTATTGCATGTAACAGTATTTGCAATGGCTTATGCCTTTATTCATTACAGTGCCATAAAAGAATGTTGCATCTCTTCTTACTGATGATCACAGTGTTACTCAAATAACTTTCTTCATTTATGGGGTTTTGAAATAACGCATGGCACATTTATAACAGTTTTTATGAACTGAAAATCACTCGACCAAAATGGGTACAGTTGATTGAAAGCATGGATCTCTTAATATGTTAATTCTAACATGATACATATCTTATGAACTAAGGTGCATGTTTGACTTGGGGAAAAAGCTCAGTCTCAGGCAGTTTTAATTTGCCAAAAGCAATCAGATCAACTTTAGTGCTTGAAATTTGTTTGATGCAAACACCATATTATTTTTTTCTTTGGTTCTTTTACTGTTCTGTACTTTTCTAAATCTGATTACTTCTCAAACATATAACTCTCAGATATCAACTGCACCAATTTATTTTAACATCTTGATACATGTTTACTTTACACTATTCTTTCTGTTTTCAACATCACTTTTAAACAGTGTTCATCCAGTAGATGGAAGGTGTCCATCCAGTAGATGGAAAGTGTCCATCCAGTAGATGGAAGGTGTCCATTGTTTACATTCCGCCTAAGGTTACGGAAGAGGACATACATATTTTTGAGAAACTCTGAGAAAATTAGATGTTGAGGCAGAAAGAACTTGTATCTAAATTTTCATTACCAAACACAGAGCAGACTTATATGAGAAGAATCTGTTCATATCAAGTATATTCCTAAACTATTTCTTAATAAAATGGAATTTGTTATCCACTGTTTTAACTGAAAACTTGTGAATAGTTCTCACTTTAGGGGGATCGAATTGTAGACATCTTTTTGAGTTACTATGGTCAGTATTTATTTAAGCACTGAATAATTTCTAGAAATATGTGAATTTAATTGGACATAGGTTATTATTTTCATTGAAGCATAAAATGTTTACCAGTTCATCAAAGAAAATGTTACTTTTCTATTTACAGCTTTCAAATCTGTAGAAGATATGTTTGCTAAAGCCCGCACTGAGCATATGGAATCAGCACAGCGTCACCTGAAAAGTGTAGGCAGTAACTATGATGAAGGCTCTGATGATGATGAGGAGGAGGAGGACATAGGAAGTATTGTGTTGAGTGGGGTTTTCCAGTCCTATGCAAAAACTTATGGTATGCATTCTACAACATATTTAGTATTATATCAACTTTTTCTTTCCCATGACCTTTTCCCTGCTCAGTGTGTCATTGATTTTCTTGTTATCTTCACATCATGATTGCCTTCTTGGCAACTTCATGTTACTACCATTATTTACTTTCTTCTCACTGTCAGCTAGTCTGAGAGAGGAGATGTTAATTTTATCTGTTTTTTCTTTCTCTCTATCTCTCTGGATGGTAATACTCAAGTGCATCTATTTACATACTAAAATGGCCAACAATCCCATGTTCTGTCCAGAAAATCACATTATCAGTTGCTGTAGCATGAAACATTATTTCTAAGGTAGCAATCTAGATCTAAATAATGATAGTGGTCACAGTGATTGTGGCAGATTTATTATTGTCCTATGCAAGCCATGGCCATGAAAAAGGGAAAGATTTTTTTTTTTTTCCTCTGTCAAGAAATTTTTAACACATTCATTAATAACATGCTAAAGATAAATAATTTCCTTGACATTTGGTGGGTAACACATTATAATACTTACTGAACTTTTGCAGTTTTTAAACAGTCATGTTTTTAGCATTTTCCTTCTTTTTTAATGCTAGATAAGTTGTGTTTCCCAGATAATAGTTAATGAATTGGTGGCAGGGAATGAGTGTTATACTATTTACTCATCAGACTTTTTACCACAAGAAATGTCAGATGAGAATGTCTTCACTAGTATGATTTCAGTGGGATTTTGACTGCTCGCGGGTAGTATTGCAAATGATGCAAGAAATAGCAGATCAAGTTTTATTGTTCTGTTTTCACATCGTTTTTGCTGATTCTTATGGAGAAAAGTATTTGATGTTCTTTTACTTTTTTTTTCTGTGAATTTATTTGTTTTTCATGTTGTGTTTTTGTTAATGAAAAATTAAAACTTTTGCAACCACTCCTTTCACTGTAGACAATGGTGACACCACCGATGTCCATTCTGCACAGGAGAAACTTCTACATTCTTTCAGATCTGGCACCTCAGCATGTTTGGTGTGCATAGAAACTATCAAGAAAGAAGAAGCAGTAAGTTTTTGTAACAAAGCAATATCATGTTTTCATTCAGTGGTGATACAGTTATGTAAAATTGACTCCACTATACATTTAAACCCTAAGCATTATTGAAGTAGTTATACTCTTAGAAATATCAGGAATTATTAGATCTAATTAGAATGCACACACAGGCAAGAAGGCTGTAATTACTGGCACAGATAATTCTTTAACTAATGGTAGTGATCAATTAATCATAATAGTGAAATCAGTTTGTGGTCAGATGGGTTGTGTAAGAACCTACTTTTTTTTTTGTCTCCCAGTGACTGGGTTCCTAGGCGGAGACCACTCTGTTGTTGTCTTTACTACCTCAGCCATCAATATTAATAGATATTGTAGTATTTTTATTTGCTAATACTATCTTATGGTTGTATGATGATTTTTTTTTTTTTTTTACATCTATTTTTTGGCAGATATGGAGCTGTACGGGATGCTTTTGTATGTTTCACATTCCATGTATTCAGAAGTGGGTGAGGGAAGGTGTTTATCAGAAACAATATGCCTCAGGGGATTTCGCCACAGACAAACCTTCAGACAACATTCCATGGTATTGGTGAGTGTTCATTTATATTTCATTTTGCATAATACTGGAATAATCACTTCCTCTCTGAAAAATGGATTTGGAACAGTATAACAGAGTAAAGATTGAGTTTTTATATTTCCAAATTCTCCTTCTCCTTAACACTTAACTCAGTATGAGATTCATTGCGGTGACTGCTAACAAGGTGTGCATCAGTTTCCTCCCTATGTCACAGTTGTGGGCTAGGGCCAAAATTATACAACGAAAAAAGTGTAGCGAAACCCTATCTGAAGAAAGAAAATAATTGAAAGAATCAAGCATGATATCTTTCTTAACATGTAAAAGACATTTAAATTTGGAAATTTTTTTATGGTACAAATGTAAACATTTTAATTCCTTTTCTCATATTTTGCAGCCCAAAGTGTCGATATGAATACTCACAAAGCCAGTGTCCCACAAAATATTACTGTTTTTGCGGGAAACAGCTAGAGCCCAAGTTTGACCCCTGGTTAGTGCCACACTCATGTGGTGATGTGTGTGGTTGCAAACTGAGACCGGATTGTGGTCATTCTTGTCTCCTTCTATGCCATCCAGGTAAGCTAAAAGAGATTTTTGTTTCTATCATTCCCACACCTGTCAACGAGATCCTATGTCCATGGTGGGGTGAAACCACAGTTGTAGTATATATTGTAAAGAATAGTCAAGGAGTTTGCTTTGGGAATAATTTGATGACATGATGCACACAGTGCAGTTTGCTAGAAGAATGATAAATTTGGACTGGAAATGATGAACTTACTGGGTTTATAGATTAATAATATCAGTCACAATGGAAGATACACAAATACATTTGACATTATATGAATTTTTAAAGAGAGAGAAGTCTGCCATTTCTAACTGCTCTATGAATAGTAAACCAGGACTGGATGCTTTGGAGGGGGTCGGGGAGATGGGGGAGATCAAAAGGGGTGAGAAGGAGGAGAGGCATCTGCTGACAGGAGCTCAGGTGCAGGTGAAAACAAGGCAGATTGTATGACACTGTGTCAGTTTTGTGAGGTGACTGAGTAAGAACTTTCAAGTCTAGTGATCAATTATTAAATGTCGCTTCATGTTTAAGGTATGTGTCCGCCATGTCCTGTCATGGTCAAATCAACGTGTCACTGTGGAAAAAGCGCAGCACGTATGGTGCGATGTAGTGCAAGGGCTTGGACCTGTGGGAAGGTTTGTAGTCGAAGCCTTTCCTGCAAACAACACACCTGTCCTGAAAAATGTCATGCAGGTGAGTTCGTTCATGCTAAAATTGTATGCACAGAATATAAATATCTTATTTTGGTCGTGTTAAGTGAAACTGAAAACTACATAAAGAGTAAGAATGAGTGAGATAAACTATACTTATTTTATGAGGGAGACGGGAATATGTGTTTCTGGATTTTGAGTTTCATTGTATAATTTACATTTGATTTGAATTTGAGACTCAACTATCAAAGAACACATTTTGCTTTCATGTAAATGGGCCCATACAGCTGAAAAATCAAATCTTCCTGCAGATTGCAGAGAAATTTGAGTTAGATAACAAGTGAGACTTAGAATGGAGGAACGCATGTGTAATGGTTTGTGAAAGCCATGTTGACATATGACAATATAAAAATGGTTGATGATAAAAGTGCAGAAGAATTAATTTAATTTAATCATAATTATATATGTACCGATATTTTCATGTTGTTGGCCCTTTAAAAAAAAATTCTCATGGATTGATTTTTCTTTCTGCAAACGCTTTATGTTGATATCTTCATAGAGAAAGGGTGGAATTTTTCTCGATTGGAAGGCTATGTCCATAAGGGATGTTAACCTTCCAACTTCAGTTTGTAAAAAGACTTTTTGATTGTCTCTAACTTATGTTCTTTGCACCAGCCGCCAGTTGATAGGGCTCTGGCAATAAATTTACTGCTTGTCTCCTGACAGGGGAGTGCCCACCTTGTGGTAGGACAAGCATGCAGCCGTGTTTTTGTGGGAAGCAAAAATCTGAAAGACCTTGTGACAGCACCTCTTGGCATTGTACTAAGGTGAATATTGTACTTACTCTATTGGTCTCTGATCAGGGGGGGGAAAAAAAAAATCACTGTGAATTTTTATCTATTTATCTCTAAGGCAAATTGTAGCTTTATGTTAATTAATTTTCATCTCTGCTATGCTGTGTTTGCTTCTGTACTTGTTATTTGAATTCACCCAGCTGCATCTCAGCTTTGATTATCTAGTATGTGAATGTTTGGAGATTTATCACTTGATAAGTCCAGGACTTTCGTCTTTCTTTTTTTTTTTTTTTTAAATGATGAGCAGAAAAACTTGTTGGAAAATATTAGTGGTTAAGCATGATTCCTGTCTCAACACATTAACTAGTATGTAACCATTAAGTCTTTATTATTATGAAATGGATTTTCTAATTCCTTTCTTCTGAATGTCGGTCTTTCAAATTGCTGGCTCAATCATTAGTTTCCTGATTGTTCATCAAAGTAAGTGTCTGAGAAATTGATTATTCCTCTTATCTGAAAACCAGTGATGTTAGTATATAGAGGAACGAAGAAGTGGCTCATTCATTGAAGTGAAGGGAAACTATACAGCTTATGCAATGTGTCAGCAACTAGTCTCTTTTTTAATTTGCTCTTTTAATATAGAAAATCTACTATGAAACAATCATATTCTTTTGAATAGTGAGTGATATCTTTTCAGAATTCATTAAGCAAGAAGTGAATGGCCATGGGGGTTGAGCTGTGGATTTATTATAGATTTGAAAATCTCATCTATTTCACTTAGATCATTTCTAGCGTAAAAACTCAATGCTTAAAATTCTATTTGTCAAACTATAGATGTGTGGGAAAGCACTGAGTTGTGGGAACCACATTTGTGAGATGGTGTGCCACTCTGGTTCCTGTGGGGACTGTCCTCGATCAGGTCAGAGGAAATGTCCGTGTGGGAAGACAGGTAAGCACATGAAAAATAAATGGCTTTGCCAAATTCTTTTATAGTTTGATTATTAGTGATCAGGTGTATGAATGATTTTGAAGTGAGCAAAGCAGTTGCGGGCAGCTGAAAAAAAGAACAACGAAAAAATCTTTCACATATCTGTTTTAAAATGCTCTCTACTACAGTGTGGATGTGTCATAACCTCAATGATCCTGGCTAGCTACTATAACAAGGGGTAGAGAATGGTCCAGTCTTTAATACAATATCAAGTTTCACTTCGCATCTCTACCAGAGCAATAGATTTCTAATTTCAATGTTTTTTAACTAAGTTCTGTGTGGCTATCATAATAGCGTATCAGCCAAATGGTGTGTTATACACTGCCTTTGACTGTGGTATTAGGAAGTTTGAGACATTGGGCGAGAACGAATGCAGGATCTCTGAGGAAAGTGTTGGTTTTTAAATAGATCAAAGATTTAACCAGTTTATCTACTGCGTTGTCCTTGTGCATGAATACGTGCGCTATTGTTATTAAATTTTGTTTTGTAATTTTAGTCACTGATAACATTCAGTGGTTGCCTACTGGCAATATCCCTAATTTCTGACTTCCTCACTAGAATTTCAGTTGCCTTGCACAGAGGACATTCCAACCTGTGGGGGCACTTGTGGGAAAGCTCTGGCATGTGGTCAACATTATTGCAGTGAGCGTTGTCACCCAGGGAATTGTGGACAGGTGTGCTTGCTTATTTTTCATTATCATGGAGATGAGTTGATCCACATGTTAGCTTATTTGGTCTTTGTTTCTGAATTATGGACCATCAGTCATATAGTGATGTACTTAATTACCTTTATATCTAGATATTCACAATCCAGTTATGGATATTTCGTCAAGGTGTGGTTTCTTTTGTGTTACTTTGCCCTATATACCTTATGTAATGTATTTAGAGGTGAAGACTTATAAATAGAAACTTCTGAAAGAAAAATAATTAAGAATGCTTTTTTTTTTTTTTAATTTCAAAATGGTGCCAAGATTGTATACATGGATTTTTTTTTTTTTTTTGGTCACTGTATCTTTGAAAATGAAGTGTACATTTTAAAAATGAAAGCTATAATAATCTGTGTACTTTATGCTGACATGTAATTGTGCTTGAAGTTAATATTATATAATTGGGAATTATTGTAGCCAACATCTGCTTGATTGAATATTCAAGTGAATATGAATGAAATATAAATACAGTGGCTCAGTGTACCATTTGTATTATTATTGAACTTAAATTTTGCATTGTTATCCATCCTCAGTGCATGCAGGTGGCCGTAAAGAAATGTCGATGTGGCCAGAGGCAGAAGGAGGCACCATGTGCCAAAGAATTTCTCTGTGACAAAAAATGCAACAATCTTAGAAATTGTGGAGTTCACAAATGCAACCGGAAGGTAATGTCTTTATTTCCATAGCAAGGCCTGTATATCAGACACAGGGTATCAATGCACAGATGGGAATTTTTTTTTTCTTTTTTTTTAATTTCCTGTATATCTCATTTCACACTCAAATCAGTGACTTCCATTCTCTGAGTGCTTTTCTGAACATCCACAAACAGATATTATCCATACTTGATATTAAGTGTTCTTCACTTTCATCATTTTATTAAATGACATCCATTGAGGAAATAACCAAGGGATATGCACTCTACTATAACATAGCATGACTTGAATGGTCTGAAGTGTTAAGGGTGTTGAAATTTAAGTCTGTCTCAAAGAGAAATGAAGTTTCTACCTCCATTTTGATGCTCGAAGACAGCCTTACCCTTTCTAACACATCCAGTCATATAATATGTCATTTTTGTTAAAAAAATTATGGAAAATTGTTCACAATCTTATATAGCATTCATGAATACTACTGCCAAATCTTAAGCCAAAAGGACCAATAAAAAATAAGTTAGGTTGAGCATACGGAAGGTATATCTCATCTCTCTCAGAACAGAATTAAAATATATATTCAGAAATGACTGGTCAGGGGAAAGAAGTCTGGCAAAAAATAATTCTAATATGAAAAAAATTTGGTAATTTGATTTGCTAAGAAATAGTCATATCTGTGCAGATTCAGACCATAATATTTCACGTGGAAAAAATTCAGTGATAGCTTAGGAAATCTATAAAATGAGTTAGGAATCTCTCCAATTTGAATTGATTATTTTTCGTGATTTTTAAAGTGACTGTTGATGAAAAAGTGAGGATGAACTTTGATTTTTTAAATTTTTTTTTTTTTTACGTCAGATGAAATACTTGCAAATTAAGATAAAAACAAAATGAGTCTCAATGTTTTCTTTCATTGATACAGTGCTGTGATGGCAACTGCCCTAGTTGTGAACAAATCTGTGGCAAAACACTAAGATGCAGGAACCATAAATGTGCAAGCCGTTGTCACAAAGGTAAGAAATATTTTTGTTGGTGTTTTTTTTTTTCACTGTGCTCCTAGGCTAAGGAAAGTACATTGTTTCAGTGAGATGGCTCATTATTTTATCTACTAGAAGGATTTTATTTCATAGATTCATCTTTGCAGTGGAGAGATCTTTAATGAGATATGAGGCAGAGAGGTTGCCTTTGCCCAGACACAGCACGGGAAGTCTTGTGGCCATTTTGAACTTCAAAAATGATAAATGTGGACCACTAAAAAAATGATAAATTTGGACCATTTTGCTGTTTTGAATAATCGGCTCATACACAAGATCATTTTCCTAGCTGAAAATTCCCTGGAGTTACAAAGATTTAAAAAAGGTTGAAAACTAAATGCCTCAGTAGTTAATTCAGATATTCATGTGCAAAATTCAATAAAGATGTAAATGTAACCACTGTGTCATCTGTGTTACCACTCTTAGTTAAAAAAATAGACAAAAAATCTTACAATGCATCAGATCCTATAAATGCAAATTCAGTGGATAAATTTATTTTAGTATTGTTCTGTAGACTCATTTCAGTGTCACTGTCACCAGAAATTATTTGAATATGCTTGCTTATTATTTATCAGAGTGATGTTCTGTTGTCACAGAACTGTCCAAAATTCAAATAATCGTTATGGAAAAAATAAAACTTATGAAAAATCATCCCCTTCATGCTAGCATTACTGAGCAAATAATACATTATGGCCATGATTATTATATTTGTTACAGTACAGTCTAAAAAACTGAAAAGGCACAATGCTATGGCATGAAATCTTTGGATCAGGAATTGAATCATTACTTCTGCATTAAATGTGTCAAAACTTTTCACTGAGTTCATATAATGAATGAATAGATGTGATTTCTAATCAGGAGTTATTATTAGTAGAAGCTTATGGTCTTTCTGTCTTCCTACTCAGGTCCCTGTTACCCTTGTCCTCTAACAGTGGACATCACATGCAATTGTAAGCAAACAAAAATCTCGGTGCCCTGTGGCAGAGAGCGAGAAACCAAGCCACCGAGGTGCAACTTGCCATGCAAGTAGGTGCATACAAATGGGCAGACCTGGTTTTATTATCTTGTGCTAGATTTTCACTTACAGTCTAAGAGTCAAACCATATCATTTTAGTTCTTCATTTTCAGTATCATATTAAATTACATTTTCTTCACTTTACCTTCTCAAACGTTATATCATTTTCAGTTTTTATTCTTTAATAGGGGGGAAGTCAAATCATAACAGTTTTCCATTTTGAAGTCCTTTGAAGTGCCCATTCTCAAAGTTTGACCAGGTCACATCATGTCAACATTTATACTCAGTGTTCTGGCAGACCAAGTCATTAATTCTTTATCCTCAATGCCCAGTCATGTCTCATCATGTTAGCTTTTGTTATGGCCACTTCATTCAGGTCACATCCAATAAACCTTACTTTACAGATTCTATTGAGATCATGTCATCTTAACTTTTCATTTTTAAGACCTCATCAGTTCATGTCGGCCAAATTTTTCATTAGAAAGTCCTGTCATATCTTATATTTCTTTCTTTTTTCTTTTTTTTTTCATAACTCTGTAAAATGAATCAAGTCAACTCGTGTGTTCAAAACTTGATCAAGTCATATCATGTTGACATTTCATTGTTAAACCTCCTGTCTGACAGTGTCACTTCAGTACATCTTACTTTTCATATGCAGAGCTAAGCCAGAGTGTCATCACCCAGCACGACAGAAGCACAGGTGTCACTTTAGTGAATGTCCTCCGTGTAACTTCACCTGTGGTCTAAAGCTCAAAGGTTGTGAGCACACATGCCCAGTAATGTGTCATGATGCTGTTCGCACAAAAATTCAAGACAAGGTATAGCAATAATTTAGTAAATTTCAGATAGTGAATAATTGCAATATGTCAAGATTCTAATATTTAACTGTTAATAAATTGTGCTGCTGGTTTGTCGAGGGTAAATTTATTTGTAGCTGCTGTTGCACTAATGAGCAGGAAATTCAAGGTGTCTTATTTTTCTAGTTAACTGGAGAAATATCTAGAAATAGGGCCTATGGAAATGGGTGGCAGTGTTCATAAGTTATTTTTTGTGATTTGCTTGGTGTTATATTTGAAGATGGAATAGCCATAGCGGACATACACGCACACACACACACACACACATACACACACCCAGATGCAAGAAAAAAATCATGTACTGGGCTTGAAAGAAAGAAAGGACTGTATTGGCAAATACTTGGTAGAAGAATAATGTATAAAACTTTGTGTTATGATAGTGACACGAGATTTTGATACATGGAAGAAAATAATACAGAACAGATAAGTTTTATAGCATTATAGCTATGTTCATTTTGATTATAACATATTCTGTTTGTTTGATTCATAAAAGTTTAGTTTATTTCTTCGTGGTATTAACCCTCTCAACCCGTAGTACTTCTGCCATTGCTATTCCCATATACCGCTATATAAAAACCAGGAAATTCCTGTAAGCCGTATGATTTTTGGCATTTTTCAAAATATCATTTCAGCAATCCTTATCGACAAAGGTGAAAGATCTATCCACATAAAAGTAGGATAAGGTTAGTAGAGAGACTAAATATGGTTATTTTTTCAATTCCATAAACGATTACATCACCATAGCAACAAAAACAACATTGCCGTCAGCAGTAAACAAAAAAGTCTAAGAATACAGAATATAATTTGCACATGAGACATACACTGCTATTTCACTCACCAAAACAGTTTTTCTGCATCTACTGGTTTATTCCTATACACTGCTGATTCCAATACTGAATACACAATAAAAACAGTCCAATAAAAGGTTCTTGAGGTGAACAACCTCAGCGGCCTGGACGCCGCCATTTTTTTCCACTGATTTTCTTCTATTCGAAGGCGTTTCGTTTTTGACTACAAAAAGACCTTTTGGCGAGCTCTACGGTCAAAGGGAAAGTACCAAATTATAGAGTAATGATTAGTTTTCCATATTTAGAATGGTTTCTCTTTGTTTACACTGGCGTGGGTCCGTACAAAAAAGTTTAAGTTTGATGCGACAGTGTCTCGCATTAAGGCTTTTGGGAGAGAACGATTGACGCTACACACTCTCGCGTCAAGGCTGCTGGGAACAGCAGCTTGACGCAACACTGTGTTGCGTCGTGGGCTGAGAGGGTTAAAACCCTTGTGTCCAGCAAAGGGCAGTCTTGATCTAACATCAAGATTATAACTAAATGTTATTTCTCTCCCATCTCCACATATGAAATGAAAGTTGCCATAATACATAGAGGCTACTACTAATCAGTAGTGCAAAACACAGCTACTGATAGATTGATTATTATAGCAAATCAAAAATCATAATAAGAATGGCAATTCAAACTTGAAGCATTTTTTTTTTTTAGAAGTTGGGATTAAGGAACTTGTCTACCTTGGTCTCCTCCTCTTGCTTTAGTGCATTATTTTTCTCTGGACTCGAGTCTGGTGTACCGTTCTCATTTGGTATAGGTTTGAATGCTGGTATTGTCTTCACATTTGAGTGGTTTTTCTGTGGTAAATGTTAAGAGGTACATAAGAGATTTACAACATGAAAAATGGCAAAACTGAATGAGATTCATCCACATATTTCAGACGTTATCTTGGGCAGTTCTTATTTAGATACTGCAATAAAATGTTCTATAAAACCTGACTAAAAAAAAATATAAACAAATTCATATCCAAATATTAAAGCAAAGAAGATGAAAATGAAAAAAATCAAACACACACACACAAAAAAACCCCTGTCAAATTGAAATACAATAAATCAATGGAGATATGAAGTTTACAAAGCATAAGAACTTATAATCAAGGGATGTCTTTAAAACTTTGGTAAAAAAATTTGGAGTAATTCTTAGTCTCACTGTAGCTACCTACCAGTTTCTTATAATGATGGGAACAATAACCACAGTACTTGACATTTTCATAGCTGCCTGTCACTTCACACAAAAGTCCCTGGGCCTGGGCACTGAAATTGTCATTAGCACACAATGGCTAAAGATCATCAGTCAAATCAACAACACAGTTAAATGGTATCTTGAGATATAACATTACTATCAGTTCCGGGTATCCAACATATCCTCGTTTGAACAGAACATTATAGATTATATTCTGATTAAGAGAACCATGGTAAGTATGTTCATACCAATCGCTAAATTATCCTTGCAGATATACTTTAATGATTAGCATTTTCCAGCTTTCACTCCTCCAGTCCTGCAGTCTGTTTCAAATCTGACCAAACTAACAGAATGTCACAATGATGACCTCCTGCAGATACAATTCCAGCAACTACTCACAATATATATCAATGCCACATACTCAATAATATTTGATCCTCTAATCATACATCTTCCATCCTCAAGAGAGAAATCTTAAAACAATATTGCAGGCAAGACTTACCAGGTGACATGGAAATACTGTTTACAGCTGTTTCGATTGCACTGCATACAAGCCCCAGCTGTGGCCTTGGTGTCGCGCTTTTGTTCCATACAAATGTAGCAGGTCTAATCACAGATAAATTGAAAAAAAATCGCTTCAAAATGAAAACCTGATACCATGAATTAAATTCAAGTGATTTTTTTCTGACATCTGAAATCTCAATTTTTATGGCTGAACTGGATATCACATCGATTTGATGTAAATTCCAAGAAATTTTTTAGGGAGCTATATGAAGATCAAGGAGGAAAATAACATTAGCAGATATTTAAAAAATTTGTTTCATGTAAATTATAATCTAGAATTTGTCTATGGTGTAATAGCATCTGGATTCTCACCATGTTCACCATAATGGCAATTTCATGATCTACATGTTTTTATGTCTTGTCATCTGTGTCATAAGGTTTTCTATCTGCTCATGGCAGGATGCCTCTCATTACTCCATCCACTTTTCCTCCTTTTATAAGATGATCAGAAACTGTCTGGCTCATTATTTGACAATGAAGAAACAAATACTGATGGCTAAAAACAAACACAAAAATGTAAAAAAATAACAAAAAAACCAAAGAGTGTTCTCACCTTGTTAAAACGGTCTGCGGGAACTCCCATTAGCACAATCGGTTCCATTGTCTGGACATTCGAAAAGCCAGCCTCAGGGATGTACAGGGCACAGACCACATGGCACCAGCCTAGGCATGAACAGTACAGACCATCAAACATAAAAGCCAACCACAAAGGACAGATTATCAGTCACAAGTATATAAAAAGATTAATCAGGTTATACAACAAAGCTTTTATACTCCTAATATAAAAATATACTGCAATACTGCATTACCAAATCACGTACAGAGGAAACTCATGAAGTTTTACAGAAGAAACTTTCATAAAGTTTTTTCAGGTACTGTTAAAAATTCTTAAGCTTTAATATAGAATCTGGTCCCATTAATAAGCCAATTTAAAGGGGAAAAAAAAAAAAAAAAGAACGTTCAAGGAGGTGAAAAATCTCAATAATTTCATTTTATACGAGCCCCCCCCCCCCCCCCTCTCAATGCACGAATTCAGTCTTTGAATATAAACATTTTGACAGTTCTCTTCTTCGTTTGCCTGACATAAGAGGTGTCAACAAGCAGAGTAAAGGAGAGGAAAAAAGAAAACACCTTTACTTCTTGTCAATAAAAAGATTGTACAACAACAAAAACATAATAAAAATACTTCGTATAATATTATTACAAGGGAAGAAGAAATCATTTTGCTTACATAGTGAATTTCTAGAAAATTTCCATGATGCATATTTCAAGCAGACGACCACAAAAGTGATTGTTTTCTTCTTTGAATTCCTTGTTCAATAGCTATTGCATCTGGCAAAGGGAAGTAATAAAGTTGGTCAAAATGATCAAGATCCCATTCCAAATACTTATTTAGCAGTGATTCACCAACTTTTGAGAACACGTAGTCACTTACCACCAGTATCTGTCCTCTTCAAGGCTCCTGCTCTCTGAGGGCACAGTTCACATTTCTGTAGATGTTGGAAAGAATGTGGTATCATGCCTTAATTTTATGATCTCTTAAAAATAGTTCGAAAAAAAAAAAAAAGGCAGTTTTTATTTTTATGAAACATGAATATTTAAAGATACACACAAAAAAACTTAAATATTACAATCACTAAAGACAAAAAACACTTTCAGATTTGGTAAGAGAAAAGACCTAGTAACATGAGCTTCATCGTTCAGTCTAATATTCAATAAATATAAGCATATATCTGAATAGACAGCCCAATAAAATTAAATTGGACAGTGATTTGCTGCTTATGATGGCAGAGCAATAGCTAATTTCAAAAACTTAATGATATCAAAATAATGACAGTGAGTCTGCTGAGTGACAATGTTTACTGTAAAATTAAAGACAGTAATCATGAATATTTATTTCTGCGATACTGTCTGCAAACTCCTAAAGTTAGACACCATTTATTTGCGTTCAAAGCTTTGCTTCGAGTATTAGAAACAAAACTGATGCTGCGTGATATCTGCATATCAGGGATCACTGGAGGTGGAGGAAGTGACTGATAAACAGAATCAATTGCCTCTCTGAATGGCCTTAAAAAGCCAGGTTAGTTCCTGTATGTCACCAAAAACCCTCAATAGTCAATCCCAGGTCGTCAGGAATTTCAATGTTTTGGGACTAAAGACACCCGAGGTTCCAACAGTTATAGGACAAATATGTAGTGACGGTCAGTATGGAATACTCTGTCATTTTTCCAATTTAAGAGCCGTATGCCTGCGGTGACGGCAAAGGCTGTTGGCGAAGATCCGGCATCAAATACCAGCACCAGCCAGCCAGTATGGGTAGATGGCCATATTAGGGGGCCGTACGCCATCTATATATGACTGAAGCAAAGGCTTGAGGACTGCACTAAAGTCCGCAGCATCGAGAGATTGTTTAGTAATATCATTAAAAACCTGGTGACAGGAGAACCTTGCAGCACTCGTGACACATAAGAGTCCATTCAGGCTGTCACTGTTTTCCTCAATTCTGCAAATAGCGACACTGGCAAACTTGAATGGAAAGGCAGGCTTTTATTATCCAGAAGGATACCTGTCACAGATGATGGAGGGTGGGCAACCAAGCCCTGAGTGGTAGGAAAGTGGGAGACAGTAAACAGACATGAAAGCCAATGCTGGTTGCATTTTATTTTCATGTTTGCCAGTTTTCTGGGCCCAGCTTTTCAGCCTCCCGGCTCAACAGGAAGTGTCACATAAAAAGACATCAACATAGTACTGACCTCACAGAATCTGTGATAGATAGATAGATAGATAGATAGATAGATAGCGAAAAGGGAGAAGGAGGAGGAAGTCGGGATGAAAGGAATAGCAGGGGGAATAGGAGAAGGAATAGAGGTGGAGGTGAAGAAAGAAGAGAAGGAGAAGGCAGAGGAAGAGGAGAAAGAGGAGGGGAAGAAGAAGGTAGAGAAGGAGAAGAAGGAGGACGACCAGGTAGAATAGATGTAGAGGTAGAGAGTGCGCGCAGCAGAAGGGAAGGGGTGGGGGAGGAGGGGGGGGGGGAGGGCGGGACGTAAGGGTTCAACACAAAAAGGAGGAAAGCTCGAGAAAGTTTTCAAGAAAGATAACTCAAG
>JBCAUA010338658.1:24136-34361 GCA_038406235.1 Peronia verruculata | reverse complement strand
CATATCAACTTTTTGATACCATTTTTACATTCAGCAGGGACCTTACTTTTAAAAGAAAACAGAAACTCAAAATCAAACATTTTGAGCAAAAACCCAATTTCAGGACGACCCCCCCCCCCAAGAAATCCATTACTCATTTTTAGATGAGTTTTATTTGGCATGCAGTTCTCTTGCCAGCTTTGGTGGGATTTGAATCAGTGGTTAACAGTGGGCAGACACATTGTGTAGAGTAATATTTATATTAATTCAATGTTTATATCTCTGTATTTGTGTGAATCTCAATACTAACAGCAGATTTACCCAAAACTCACAAAAACCTTCATGAAAGCAGAAAATTTCTAGATGGTTGAAAATTGATCCATGAATATTGATACAAGAATCAGTTCCCAACTGAGAAGGCAAACAGTCAATTTAGTCAAGTAAATGCTCCGCAGTGGCAGGACAGATGCACAACTACTAATCTCTCCTTTGTGATTGTCATAGCTGTGGCCCTCAAAGATGAACCTGTTACCAGAAAAGTCTCCCATTATATCTCCATATAGTAAGCAGATGTCTCCATTTGTCCATCACCATGTGAAATCTTGAAGTGTTTCTTTGCCAAATAATAGATATATATTACTTTCTTCAATTCAATCTCTCTCTCACCATCAGTTGACAGCTGACTGGAGCAAGTGGATAATGCACCAGATCTCTTATGAACATGAACAGATTGTCATGCAAAACATGTAAGGGTTGTAAAGATACATGGATCATGCTTTTGCATGATGTGGGAAATTTCAACCCAAATAGATGATTCTCCTCAAATAGATGATTCTCCTCAGGGATTAATGTTTTGGTGTAAGGCTCGACTCCGGCATATACCCTTCTTTTTTTCTGTGGACCTGTGGTACTAGAATCTTGTGCAGAACATTGAAATTAGTGCCATGTACTATCTCTTCTTACTCTCATCTGCCTGTCCAGGTTACATGGAGAATTTATTGTCGACTACGACGATGTGGAGGAGGGTGTGCAGTTTGTGGAGGAGCAGATCGAGGCGGCCTTGAAAACTGTGATACGAGGTTGTAGTCCAGGTCTCAACAGCTGGTACTTGTCCGACCAGTTTGAGCCGGACATCAGGTATGTGGACAATCATGCTTCTCCTCATCTTGCTATTCTCATCATTGAGACTCCAATAGTCTGTTAAATCTCCCCTGACTGCATGTATCAGAAGAGTCTGAAGAAAGATTAGTATGTACTGAGATGAAGCAATCACTAGCTGTTAGTGTTATTGTGACTCAGCCTTGTGCTGTGAGTGATATTTTTGTCCACTGTAATGTGAATGTATCTTACATAATTATATATTGTGTGTCATCAACTTTGATTGGCATTTCTTTTTGAGGATAAATAAAATTTATCATATCTTATTCTGCGCTTTCATCCTGTTATGGTCAAAATAAAAATACCCTCAGATATTGAATGTTGTTCTTTTCTCTATCCTCAGATTATCCATGTGTGTAATGTGTGGTGATCCGTTCCCCTTGGAGTTGCCTCTAGGTCCTCTCCTCAACCATGAGATGTGCCGGGTCCTGGCGGACACTCCATACTGTATAACCTTAGACCTCTTTCTAGAATCATCTAAACAGAAGGTGGAGATTGAAGTGGCCTCCTATCATGGAGGCAACCGTCTTCATCAGGGTTTATTTCACGGACATATCCTAGTCTACTCAGCCAAGCGGAAAGCGTCACTGGCCACTTTGAGGTAAGCATTTGACCCAAATGATAACAATAAATAAAGAATTCATATTGCACCAAAATCTACAGAGTGAAGTGCTTTAAGCATGGGCAGGAAAAAGTTTTGGAATGGGCAACAAACTTTGGCAAACAAACTTGTACACTCCCATATACATTCAGTAGATTGACATCAAACAGATTATAATATTTATGAATTAACCCCTTAAAGGAAAAGCTGTATTGAGTTCTTCAAGTTCACATTGTGTGGTATCAGGCTAAGGTCATTCCACAGTTTGGGGCACTGTTGAGAAAGTTGTTACTGCTGTTGTTGTTTTCGCCTCTGGAAATTATCTCAGATATGTATAATACTTGATATTTCATTGAAACTTTGGCAAATATGTTTGCTCTTCTTAGTTTGAACCACGAGACAACTTTTCAGTACAGGAGAAAATTCATGAAAAAGCCTTTAGGGTGAATGATGATGTGGAGAATGGTATTCTTGTTAAAAAACACTGCCTATCCTGTCGACATCCTTGATGTATAGAATGGTGTTTTCTGTTCCACAGAGCCTTTGCTCCGACCCTGCTAGAGGTGCCGAAACTGGTAGTGGCAGTGGTAGATCCAGGCGGGGCCTCCTCCAGTTTTTTCTCCAGTGATGTAACGCAAGCCTTGATACAGGAGGGCAATCAGTTTGCAGACCAGATGGGTGCCTGCTTCATGACCACTACAGCCAACTTTCCTCAGCAAAGTAGGTCTTGCAATTAACCTTTTCCCCCTCTCTTTTGGTTTGCTTTGTTTCTTTTGTCTGTTTTGTTTTCATATTTTTTTGTTTTCCTTTTGTTTTGCTTTCCTTTTTCTTTTCTTCATTTTCCTCTTTATTTTTAGTGTTTAGAATCTGAATATTTGAGGTTCGGGCCCTGTGCTGTTTTGAGCTGCAGCAGTATTGTGAAATTGACCCAGTTCTGATGCCTTCTGTACTCATAAATGTCTACCAAGGCATGTATCTGTCCATATGATTTAAACAGTCAATCTGAATGTGATATCAGGTGGGAAAATTCCATCGCAAAAAAACTTCAATTGTAGTGGATCCAAGCAAAGCTGATATTTCACGAAATGGACTCATTGGAATCTACTGGTGATGACATGATATATGATGAATGTTCTATTAGTTTACCATTGTGAGTTATCAGTTGGGAAAGACACCCTTGCTTCCTTTGCTTACATTATAGAACACACTGTGTTGTGAACAGTTCATACAAAATGAGTAGCTTTTGTACAACTTATGAGCTTAGCAACAATGCCAAAATAGACCAAAAAAAATAGAATGATTAATGTTTTATGCATCTCAATAGAAAAGACAACTCGTCTTGCTCCATTGTTCACAATACAGTTTCAGCCACTGCATGGTCAAGTCTCTTGTCATGTGGAGATTTTGAACAATTCATTAAAACAATTCTCTTTCCAGCTGCTGTCTTCTTGCCATTCTTCAAAACCGTTTGGCAGCAGAGGGAAGAGTCGGAAGCCCTGTACCATGAGCCCTCGGAGGAGCCCTGTCCCCCGGCCTATGATGAAAAAGCCTACTATGGAACCCGCCCACCTGCACCTCTCCCCAAGCCATACACTTATCCCACTCATAAGTCGAGTACCTCCAATAGGTAAGTTGCTGTCATCATCATGTCCTATAAATGTCTTAAAATTTACAACAAGGACTATCAAGCAGCAGCTAACAAGGTTGATGAATAAAAAATGAAATATATCGATCAAACTCGCCATATCTCTGGACCTACCCGGTTGTGAGCAGTCATTATTATCATCATAGACATTTCACAGAAATGATTTGATTGAAAAGAGAGACTGTCAACTGGCAACTAATTCAGTGCAATAATCTGTTTCCAGCATCGTGTATCTGCCAGTCCATTGTATATACCTCAAAACTAGAGCCCTATCTCAACGTGATCATGAGACAGCTTCATCATGTCATTATAAGTAACTGCTCTTGTTCATATCATTGTTCTGGCATCTTGTTTTAATGATAGCTGATGTGAAGATTTGAAATTTTCAGCAATAAATCATAGGCAAGATAGTAGACTTTTTTGGTTTGCGACGGCTGCTTCTTGCCACCAACTTTTTTCATCTTTTATGATGGAGACACTTCAGTTTTGATCTAACTTCAACTTTTTGGTTTAAAGTCAAAAATTAAAGATGGAAGATTTCTTGCATTGTGGGGTATATATTTTGATATTCCTGCATTCTCACTGGCAGCACGGACTCGGAGCCAGTCTATGATCAGCCCAAGCTGTTTAGCTCCCATTACTCAGACAGTGACCATGATGCTGACCGTGGCTCCAGTGTGTCCCCACCCCCAGCCGGAGAGGAGATCTACAGTGAGGTTAACATCCCCAATGGTGATCACCTGGTCAAGCCTAGCTATGTCAAGGCACGCAAGAATGTTTATGCTGGTGAGTTGGGCCTGTCCTGAAGGAAGTACCGAATTGAAAAATCATTTGAATAGTAAGATGCTATGGATCTAGATATATCTTAGAAATGTGGTTACATCATGGTCTACCTTTCATGGTGAAAGTGATGCATAATTTTATTTGATACCTAGATAGACAGTTGATTATCTGGAAGTTGCACAAGGGTTAATGTTGTTTAGTTTCAGGTGCTGTCTGTCTTATGTATTGAGACAATACATATTAGCACCTACTATCCATTATAAAGAATAGTTATTATTGCTTAAAATCCGCATAGCTTCAGAGGGAAAAAATTTTACATAAAGGTTATGTATTCAACAGATAGTAGGATGCTCATAAATATAGTGCTGTTATGTTAGAGTTTTGCCAATATTTATTGAAAAAAATTTACTCATCAGAGATTCTCTTTCTATAGAACAAAAAGCCCCCCCCAAAAAACAAAATATATTTAAAAAAAAGCAAAAAAAAAAAATCAACATGAAAAACAATCATAGTATTATTTTTTTTTTCATTCGAATAATATGCTGAAATAAACCAGAGCAGCAAAAATGGAGTTGAAAGGTATGTGATCATGAGGTGGAAGTTAGCATAATGCAGTACTTGCAACATGCCCGAGAGGTTCGGGAACATAGAATGCAAGAAACACAGAACAATGTGTGGCCTGTGCTTGACAAATAAAGATTTTACAGGAAACTGATCTCTAAGTCATCACTAACAATCTGTCTCTCTTCCTATTGATTTCTTAATATAAAACATCTGAATGTGTGGTGCAGACTTCCTGTTGCGATCAGGTTGTTGTTCACTCTTTAAAAGATATCTGTCTTTGTTTCCTATTGTTAGATACCTATGCTGTGATATCATTGATGAGGGGTGTCTTACCTAGTCTGGATAGCATTTCATGTTTGGCTTATATCTGGGTCTCATCATTTTGTGGTATCTTCCACTGTATATATCATTTTACTTCATCCTGTGTTTTGTTAATATCTTGTCTTTATGATATCTTATGATAATGATTCAAAATGAGCAAGAATTTTTGCTTTAAGACACTGGATCGCTTTACAGGAAACAAGGTACAGGACACAGAAGCAAAGACCTTATGTTGTTTAGTCTCAAAATATGTATCACAGCCAGTCAAAATATGTTATATGTCAATTTTCCACCAAATTGAGCTACTACTAACACATACAGTGTTAAGTCATTAACTTTCATAAGGTGCAAAAAGTTTTGAGACAGTTTGATTGTAGCCAGATATATTGCAAATTGAAGAGATGGCAACACCAGGTAGAACCAGGAGACAAATTGTCAAAAAAACAAAAAAAAAAGTGAGCACATAAATCAATATGTCTCGCAGCTAGTCAAAATAAGGCGTATGTTGATTTTTCACCATAGGGGGTTTTTGGCATCACGTGAAAGCATATTTCATACCCTTTCAGGTGGTGAAAAAAGTCCTAAGCTAGCTTTATTCTAGCCAGAGATATTTCAGTTTTAAGAGACAAAAGGGACAACCCCCCCCCCCCCGCGGTGGCCAAAATTCCAACAAAATTGAGTTGAACATATAAATCTACATACTTACCTCCCGATTTCAATGAAGAAATATCTATAAATCAAGGGTCACACCAATATTGTCTCTTTCAGACATGAATGTGATCTCTGTTAAAAAAAATAAAAAAAATTTGATGTCTGATCCCCCCCGTCAAATTCAAAGCCTGATATCTAGATTCTGACTCTGCGACATACATCTCATTTCGACTGGCCGCGAGACATATATGATCTGCCCACAAAAGGAGATATTACTTATTCAGAGATGAACTCAATTTCTGCAGTACAGAAAATGTTATCAAACCACTTTCATCACATTCTGCCTCTGATTTCTCTATTCAAGTCCAGTGACTTACAACTCATTCTGACTGACTGTAAGACATATTGTCAGAATGGTACTCAGGTTTTCCGTCACTTTCGTTCTTTGAGTAGTTTGCACCTAGCACATTTGTATGTCAAAAAGACCCCAGCCTGTACAGGACAGTGGTAACTGTCCAAAGTAGCATTGAAATTTTCACTAGATGTCTCCACATCACCAGTGAATCATTATATATCATCACAGTATTTAGGTTTTAATTGTTGTGAAAACATCACAAGTAATACACAGAGTGGATAATAACCACACCAACAATTAGTGACAACAACAGCAGTAAGAGCAACCACTAGTATGACTATAATCACAATAATTACAACAGCAACAAGAACAACTTCAATTACACTAACTACAATGACAATAACAACAACAACCGTTGTTGCTCTGTATAGTTGATTGGTCAAGTTAGCCTATGCTCATCCACAATCAAAACAACTAACAGGAAGCAAATGGGAGCACCGCAAGTCTCTTCCCATCATGCCCCTGGGCCACTCCATCTCCCTGGAAGCCAGCACCTTCAGCAGCAGCAGCAACACCACCAGTAGTGGTGGCAGCTGCAGCAATACCACCATGAGTGGTGCCGCTGCAATGGCTGGTGCACTTGGCCAGCCACTGTCGGAACTGACCCAGCAAGCCATCAAAGACCCGCAGGAATTTTTCCGCAAGTCCTGCAGTATGAAGATTGCTGCCGAGGAGGCAGTTGAGGCTGGTGATGAAGCGGAAGAAGAGGAAGAAGAAGAGGATGAGGAAGAGGATGATGTCGTCCTTATAGATGAAGAGAGCAAAGAGAATCGGAGGAAAGGGGCCAGAGGTGATTACCAGCCTTACAGCACTTTTTGCTCTTGGATTGATGTAGCCCATCATTTTTTTTCTTTTTTTTTTTTTTTCTTGCTGCCATTCACTTATTTTTGGATTGTGTGGAGTCACCCTTTGACTATTTTCTCAGTATATTGGTTTTTAGTTTCATCGTTGCAGTGTGTTGTTTGCTGTAGATATTGTTTTTTTCCTGTTATTTTTGATTCAGCAGCTTTTCTTGTCACAGCATCATCAACAACCAGCTACATAATCTGACTTTTGAGTTGTAGGGATTTTTTTTTTTTGTATGCCGGGCTGTCTAACAAAGCTGCCTTTTTTTTTTTTTTTGTTTGTTTGGCGCCTGTCATAAGTGCCAAAATGATAAGCAGATTGTGTCATATAAAGATTCTGTCTGCATCATGGATGTAAACATGCTTTTGCGCAGCGGCTGGCTTATGCCAAATGACACGAATAAAGAACCTGACTTTTCTTTTCCATTATTTGTCTTTTAGTCAAGTGAAGATTGTAATGGTCCCTTGCCTTTTAAAACAATAGGTCTGTGGTTAGTCGTTAGACAGCATCTTTGAAATGAATCTTGAGTCAGGAAGATACTGAAAATTTCAGATTTCATCTTAGAAGTGAATCTGGAATCAGTAGGTAGTTCAATGAGTATTGTATAAAGATTGAGGGTTTCAGAAACCATTTTTGGAGTGAATCTTCTTGTATTAGGAAAATACTAGGTAGATTATAGTGTTGTTGAAAGCCCTGTGTTTTACAGTAAATAGTTTAGCAGATTGGATGCTTAACAAGAGCAGATATTAGAAGCATGGAAACAGCCTCAGCAGATATATGTAGATCTCCCAGATAGATCGTCCAAATGTTTTGCACTTGGGGTGCTGTGTGTTTTTTAGCAGTTAACCACAGGGATAAGGCTTTCAGCTTGGGCTATGTCAAAGCTTGACAGCTGCAGAGTTCCAGGTTTCGATCTATGACCAGCCATTGTTGTTGGGCTCCTAGTATTCACACTGTGACCAAGATTTTGGGGCAGTCCAAATGTCCTGAGCTCCAGTCACTTACAGGAAAACTTTTCAAATTCCAGGGAAAACCTTGAAAAAAAGTGGGAGAAAAATGAAACTTAACCAGTAATTCAATTTAGCAGATAAATTGAAATGTCATCTTCAAGTTCGTCGAGAAAAGCTCATCATACACAATGTAAACTAGAAATTCATTATTTTTGGGGTAAAGAGTACTTAAACTACAGAAGTCCTATATATTTATTTCAGTGCTCTATTTGAGTGAAAAAATGTTGAAATTTGAGCTTGCCTTTTATAAATTTTTCCAGTAGAGTAGTTTTGCAAGTAAACTGCAGGTCAGTGAAGTGCAATGGTTGATTGAGAAGTTGATGGCATGGAAATCTTGCAAAGACTTGTAGAATAGAATTATTTTCTGGAAAGACTGTACCTGCTCTAAGTAAGATTCTCCTTGTGTAATTTGAATCAAGAAAATGGTTACACTTAAGCCTAGTTTGGCAGGCTGGAGAGGACATTGGCTCGAAGTCTGGGAATCAGTGTTGGGTATCATTGTATTGGTATTTAGAAAGCTTTCCTTTTTGTTTCTTCCCATTTGTCTTTTCTTTTTCTTATCTTTTCTTTATTTTTTTCTTTAAATGTGGGCCAATTTTCCTTACTCAGGAAATTTTATGGATATTTTGCCAAATTTTGGGTTATTTTAAACTGAAAGCGATATTGTGCCGACAATTTAACTGTTGTCCATTTTTTGCTTTGGTATTGTGCTTTATGTGACATCTGTTTTGTTACCAAAAGCTGTGGGAACTTAATGTTTTTTTTTCCATGGATGTATTCACACCTGTGCTTCATCTCTGTGTATTTTCATCATTGTCTATTTTCTTTTCTTTTTTTTTTGTATGGATCTTTGTAGTTCTTATGAACAAGATTCATGTTTTGTTCATTTTTGGATTGTTCTGCTATACAGACATCAGTTTTAATGATAATGAACAGTAGCTTCCTTGTCTGTCATCCATTTCACCGTTGAAGATTTCTGTTTCCATCATTTGTTTAAGAAAAAAAAGGAACATCATTAAATTGTTAATGGTTAAATACTAAAACAAGAAATAGGATAGTCAATGTAGCTTTCACTCAGAAAATTAAAAATGCTGATAATCATCAAAAATATAATTTTGTAACATAATGTCACTATTTGCATTTTAGCATTTACCTTCATGGAGTAATTACAGCCAGTAGTTTTCTATCTGTTCTCCTACACATTTATAATGTTTTGATGTAAAAATTGCAGAAAAATCATTTACAGTCCAAGACCTCAGCCATGGCCGGAGTGCTTCAATCTCGAAATATTTTTTATTTTTTTTTATTTTTCAACAAATGTGAGATTTGATTTGAAACTTTAGAATTTTTTTTTGTTTTGTTACTCTGAAAATGAAAAAGGACAATTTGGTTTTGAAAATAGAAATTTGCACAAATTTTTATCACATTTTGAGATCTAACGGAGCTTTTCCATATTTCGCATTCTGTATATGTTTGACTTGTCAGTGTCAAGCTGAAACATGTTCATCCGTAACTAAAGCCATATTGTTATTTCTTTGTATGGTATTTTCAAAATTTTTTTACCACTCTTGAACCGAACATGAATCTTCATATATTAAGTCATGCAGCTGAAAGACAGACATTTCATATGTCAATGTCATCTTCAATTGATAAGTGTCATCTTTTTTTCTTGCTTTGTTTGTTTGTTGTAGCTGATTTTTTTTTCTTTTTGTTTCTTTCATCCTTTCTTTTGTTCTTTCCCTCATGTTTTATTTTGTCTTTTCATTTATATATGTGCATGTTGTTTGTCTACATATAGATATTGTCATCATTTCTCTTTTTTATCTGACTGTTATTTTAGTCTGGTATGTTTAAATTTTTCTCATGCTGCACACTATAGCAAAGTGTCCTTGAGATTTTTATGTTTAAGACCTTATCCTAGAGTTGAGAAATTTTGGCATCATGAAGCTATCATGTCTTTCCTCTAATTACATGTTATCTTTAACTTAAAATTTGAATGAGTTCTGATAGACCTAAATCATCATGTTCATTTTGTGTAAGCCAACCATTTGCATGAATGCATTTCTCATTCATCTACAGTTCTCAGAAACAGCTATGGAACCAATCTACAGCATCTTTATGGCATTATGTTCTTACTTTTGAATGTCTCAGATGCAAATATCTTTATATGATAGGGCTGGATAAAACGTGTTAGTTGTATGAAAACGAAAACAGAAAACAGGAAAGGGGGGGGGGGGGGGGGGGGGACTGGA
>JBCAUA010338658.1:0-24126 GCA_038406235.1 Peronia verruculata | reverse complement strand
CCCCCCCCCCCCCCCCCCCCCCAATAGTTACAATTTCTGTGATTCTATACTTTATGTCACATTTTAAGCCAGTAATATAGGAGGCTGATCATTCTACTCATACTTAACTAACTGTCCATCCCTTAATTTCTCCTTCACTAACAAACTTTAGATGGCCAGACTAGAAACTTCATGCAGCAAAGTCTTAGCAATACAGATATTGTCAGGAACTGAACAGAAGAAACTACATTTATGGTTAATCCATCTCTCTGTACAATATTAAACTTTGTTTCTGTCAGATTTGATTGACTTTATCACTTTGCAAACAGTGGTGGTTGTGTAAGGACAGTTAGCTTGATGACTGAAATAGACATAATTTAGATTGTACTATGGGTCAAAGTACAAAATGAAAATGTCTTCAATTTTCCAGCTGTTTTATTCATGTTTTATCTGAGCTTTCATGATTCTTGTTGTTTCACAACGCAAACACTTTGCGGATTTACAGTGATGGATGTTTGTCAGCTAGGCCGGTTTAAAAATTTTGTGTGTTAAAATTAATCACATTATCTGTTATTCACATAGAACTAAAACAGTGCCAGTTCTTGGGCTTTTTTGTTGTTGTTTTTGTTACTTCAGTTGTAATTCTTTTTTTTTTTTTTTTAAAGACAATTTTTCATACAGTTGACTGAACTTCCACAAACTGGCTCTTGTGAATCACAATGTTTGTTTGGATAACAATATGTATTTTATTTTTAAAAAATTGCTCTGTTTGTATGGCAAAATGGAAACGAAACTCTCAGAAATAGTCACAGACAAACCAGGTTTGTTAGACTCCCATGACTGTACCTTCTCCTGCTCCAGGTAATTGTAGGCAGTTACTATGTAAGTTAAAACAAATGCTGATGTTCATATTCTTGTGACCCAAACCTTGCCAGCTTTCTCTGATCCAGTTTTAGGCTTGTGATTTCACTGTGATACATGAAAACAGGCTTCATGCCATTACACTCTCTGATAACATGCCACTCGCACAGTTCA
The DNA here is from genome assembly GCA_038406235.1 of Peronia verruculata. Lineage (NCBI taxonomy): Eukaryota > Metazoa > Mollusca > Gastropoda > Systellommatophora > Onchidiidae > Peronia > Peronia verruculata. The sequence continues at coordinate 23,112 of JBCAUA010338658.1, read as the reverse complement.
GTAAACTGTGCACATAGCACTTGATCTATCAGCAGGACAAGGAGATACACCTTGACCAGTGTAGAAAAGTAGAAAATAATTTATTTTTTTGAGAGACGAAATCCATGGCAGAGACTAATTTTGTTTGATGATATAGAATTTTTTAATTGATTCTTATTATTCTTTATCCCAAAATCTCTTGATAAGTTTTAGATTGACCACAACACATCAATATGCATACTTATTTGAATACCATAGATTAGAAAGATTCTTAAAATCCACACAGTAGTTGGGAATATATCAGGCACTAAAAGAGATTCAAATGTTCAGAGGCTTCTCAGCATTTCGGTGCCCTTTGTAACTGAATCATTAAATCTGGGATTGGTTTAGAATGACTTGCATGAAGACTGGAGGATCAGAATTGACATCTGATGTATTACTTAGCAGCTGTAGGTTCACAGATGTTCCTTTACTTGATGTTCTATGTTGGTTTCACATTTCTCCAGCCTGGGCACTGAATGAGCAGAGGCGCAAGAAAGGAGATTCTTACCCTCCAGCGTTGAAACAGAGCTCAAGCGGTGATGAGGGTGATTTGTTACTTTAGCTGTGCAGAGCTTTCTTTGTGTAGTCATTCAAGTTCTTTTGTTATCATATCGTTGTTTTTTGTTTTCAGATATATTGCTGTCTTTGTTATGATTAATATAAATTCGATGTTGTGACTTTCAAATGTGATCTCTGAACGACAACTCCTAGTTTGATTCCAGTTCGTGCCCAGTGTTGGTCGTTCCTGTCTTTGTATAATTCGGTGCACATATTGCCATTCATTTCTGTATAACTTTGTATGCACATAATAATTACCATCCATTTCAGCATGAGCAGAACTGACTAGCATCCTTCAGTCACCTCATACTGATATCAGCCAAACTACTGACATTCATGACCCAAAGGGGTGCTTCCTGTACATTTCTTTTCTGTGGAAATTTGCGACTTGCATTCATGCATCTCAAGTAAAACTTAAACCACTTTTATCATCATCATGGACAATCATAATGGAATTTGAAACAATCAGTAGAAGTTACTTTTTGAAGAAATGTGATAGAAGTGAAAAAAGTTTATTGCTGAATGAAGGCTGAATTGACTTTCAAATTACTACAGGAATAAAATATCAGTCAGTGTGTGTGCAGTGTATAACAGAAAGCCATTGGTATGAACAGAAAGTAATAGAAATCAGTTTTCATAAAATTTGATATAAATGAAAGCGTTAGCAAAATTTGATACTTGTCTTATGAACAGAAAGACATTATGCATTCCTTGAATTCAAAGCACAACATGAACAAAATGAACAAAGTATCCAATGTATTTTGAGTCTGGTGATTTTTCTGAGAAGAAAGTGACAGTGGTCAGCTTTGATAAAAATTGATTAAGTAAAAAAGTTAACAAATTTAAAATATTTTGGGGAGGGGGGGACAAACAACTGTTCTCTCGTTTGTTTTTTGAAGACTTAAGTATCACTCAATGTTACAGAGGGTGCTGCTCATACTGACCTGAGAATTGATTCTCATTTTTTGTATCAGATTTTATGGATGTTCATTTGTGAAATTTTGACAATTTTGTATTTCTATTTTGTTTGCCATTTTCCTGATGTTGTCAATAATTAATTGTATCCTTTGATATGTGTGGCTTGGGTTTTTCATGTTTGCTGGTGAAAGATATCTACAATAATCAATCGTCTTATTTGTCCTGTACTGAAATTTTAATATACATTTTTGTTGTAAATTTTTTTTTCTCTAAATTGAGCATGCTACTTTTTTTGCTTCTTTTGTCTTCATAATTTCAGTTCCAGCAGGCAACTGTTGATTTGGAATTTTATTTTAGAAATTGAATAGAAATCACTAGCACTGCCTTTTGTCATGAACTTAATCATTTTGGCTGTACAGGCCAAACACATAAGAATAAAAGTTTGTTGAAATATGTTCAGCATAGATAAGAAATCGTAACTGTACACTAACTATTGTGAAATATAATCATAAATCTTTCCTGCTATTCTATTTAGGAGTGGCAGTTGCACTTGATCTTGATTTTGAATTCAAGGAAATCAGAAAAATTAATTTGATTTGTTGTTTTCCTTGGAATATACGTGTGTATGTATATTCAGCAATACATACTTGTTTTATTTTAGTAATGTCTTGTAGAAACTGCTTGCATGGCAAGATGCAGGGAAGAAACATTACGTTTGCTCCTTACAAGAGATGTGTGTGACTGTTTAGTAATTGCATGAAGTATTGTGATCTGATGATTTGGACAAAGTTTTTGTCTATTTAAGAGTCAATAGACTGACCCGGTCACGCTCATATGACAAGAGCCCATCTTCATAGTGAAATGTTTAGACAGTATATGTTTATATGACTCGTGAAAGGGAAAGGATCCTGACCCTGAGCTTTGCTGATATAGGAACTTTGCAGGTCATTCATACTGCAAAGGCAGTCTTCAGGGTATATCCTCTCAAGATCCATAGCAGCCTCTGTAACAGTATAAAAGAACAACTGAGCAGTTTTGAATATTAACATCTCTGTAGTGAGATAGTTAGCAGTCTGTACTTTAGAGCCATTTCTTTATCCAGCCACCCTCAGCCTCATAAGGCTGCAGAGACTAAAATTGACAGTGAATTGCCAAATTTATATTTGAATGTTAAAGGTAAAGTTGTCACCTTTTTGGGCGGGAACAGTCCGTTGATCTTAGGAGAAATTGTAAGGAAAGATGAGAAGTAATTTTAGTATATTAAAGGAGCTTTTTTCCTTATTCACAGTAACTTTCAATAGTTGTTGTTCTTGGCATAGAGTGGTCATTTGGCAAAGGTTATAAGACAACAACAGAAAAATAATTAAAAAAAAAAAAAAGAGCCATTCAGGGGCTGCAATTGATGAGTTATCTGTATCCATCCAAAGTTGTCTCTCTCTTCCATGGATGATGGAAATCCATGTTGTTGCTGTGTGTGCTGTGGTTAGCATCTGCTGGCAGTGTTGATTTTTAAGCGCACGTTGTGTGTAGTGGTCATTGTCCAAGATACTAACCAACAACTTGAAATATTCAGGTTGCTTTCAAAGCAAATGTCTGAAAGAATAGGTTATATTAAAGCATTGTATGTCACTTGCATGTTTTTCAAAGCCATATGTTTTAAATGCATATGCAGCCAAAGTAGAGTTGAGCTTATAATTATCAATAATATCTGAAAAAAATTAGAGAGATAATGATAATGGGATAGTCTAAGATTTACCAATAGGCTTGTGATGAGTATGAGTAATGGTACTATGTATAATGTCTTTTTCTACCATTCAGTCTTTTTAGAGTAAAAAGCGGATATTCATATAATGTTCAGTATGACATATCCAGCCATGGAGAAAAAAAAAGAAATGAACAAATGAATAAATTGATAAATAAATAATGAATAAATAATTAAATAAAAGATAAAGCAAAGATACAAGAGTTTGGTTCTATAAAGTTAATCAGCAATATCTAAAAGATAATTGAGAGATTTTTTTAATGTTTACAATGGAATTTCTTGTGACTGTTATTTCTGAAATCATGAAGCACTGAAGTAGATTCTAATATTGTTGCCATAAATGATCTAGCCTGAATGAAATTAGATAAATCAGCATTTTCATTATATTGCCAAATTTCACATTGTAAGCTGTAAATGTAAGATCTTGAAAAACATTATATCAGAGAAATACACTTTCATCATTGCAATTGATATCTTTCATACTTATTTTTTTATTTATTGTGATAGCAGTTGAGATGATGAGACAGTGACCGCAATATTGTCTCATATCAAAAGTGGGTGGTTGACTTTCTGCCAGGAAAAGTATTTTTTGTTAGCTGGCAGTGAGTTCAAAGCAAGGCTGTTAGGTGGAAATGCAGAAAAGATTGTAAGAAAACAAAAATAAGATAAATGAAATGTTTTGGTCACTATATAGAGACTAGATGAATTTGCTGTTTTATGTGAACTAAATAGTGTCCTCTTTTTTTTCATGCAGGTTGGCCTGATGCAGCAGGAAAAGGCCGGTATAGCAGCAAATCAGCCCATGATATTTTGTGGTCGGAGAACGATGCCTATCAGGAGGCCATGTCCAAACGTAAACTGATGAACTCACGCTCTCAGGTAAGTGATAGGTTAAGACAAAGCATCCACCAGAATTCAGACCTGAAAATAGTTTTCATGGATATTCTGGATGATATGGATGAACATTTTTTTTTTGTTGTTGTTATCACTGAATTTGTAACTTGCCTTGATCCATTTGTTTTGTCTCCTTCAAACTATTCATGTTTTCAGAGATCAGTTCTATATCTGCTCATTTTAAAAAAGAGGACAACAACACAGTCTGAAATGGCCAAGACAATTTCCCCTCTTGGGGGTGTCAAGGGATGGTACTTTTACTTTTTTTTTTAACAACAACGAGGAGGAGGATGACAATGGTTCAAGATTTACACAAACACCAAATGAGACATTTTCAAACACTGATATTCATATCAACATTTGATCAGAATGGTGACAAAGTGCACTGTAAGCACAACAAAAGAGTTTTTGTTTTGTAAGTTTAAGAGCCTGTACTCAGAATGTTTATGAATATTTTGTTCTTCTACACAGTATATATTTGGGAGAGGATGTTGTGTTTAGTATTTTGATGAAGTTGCTCAAATGCCTGTCATCTGTTTTTTTTCTGTGTGGACATGTCTATTAAAATACTACTTGAACCATAGTTTCTGTAGTAGAAGAAGTGATTGCCATCTGCTGTTTTTATATCGAAACTAGATAAGTGTTTGTTGATGGAGACTAGATCTAGTGTTGTGCTTGTTTCAGTCCCAGAGTGCTGCCATGTATCGCTCACACTCTAGTCAAGTGACAGCACCGCTGGCCATACCAGAGCCCATTGAGATTGCCGACTATAGCAATGTCAAGGTGAGATAGGTCTCAGCTCCTGGGTTTTCTTATTCAGAAATGTGTCTTGAGGCATGTCATATTTTTTTGAATGAAGTAAACTACATAAAATATATACATATGTGCATAAGAGCAGCCTAGTTTCTGGAACAAGGTGCACATTTGTGCTTATACTACACATTATCATTCCACTGAAACAAGATTTTAATTTTGTTTTATTTTCCTTAGGTTTTGTGATGTTTATTTTTAAAAATTCTATTTTATCTTGTTTTATTTTATTTTATTTATATATTTTGTTTTCTACTTATTTCCAAGTTTTTGAGTTTTTCTTTTTGTTATTTTGTCTTCTTTTTGTTGTGTTGTCATATACTTCCTGAAAAAATGTTTAACTTCGTATATAGCAGTGTATGTAGTTGTGTACCATGTGACCTATTATCACCTATCCAGGATGCTGTTTGCTCTACGGAGTTTGGAGACAATGATTACCAGGATGTGGAAGATGCGCTACCACCAGGACAGCTGCACCGAATCCGCTCAACCAAATCTCCTAACCGGATAAAAGGTTTGTTTGGCTATGTCGACCCTGTGTGTAAGCCTATTTGCCAGAGCTGTATATATATTTCTGTCACGCATTGGCCTTGCACTGGCCACTCGCAGCTTCCATTACAATCATTTCATTATGATTATTTGCTTGCATTTATTCAATAACCTTCCAACTCACAGGACTGGTATCTGGTTCTTTCTCTTTTCTCTTTTAAGTTTAAAAAAAAAAAAAAGGGAGTATAGTAGATTAAATGTTTCATTTCTGATCATTATACAGGGATGTTTGACTGCAGTGAGCAGTGGAAAAACAAAACTATTTGGTTGTCATAAATTTCTTTGCTTGCCCCCAGTCTTTGGATGAACTATTTTTTCTCTGCATAAATTCATGAATTTTACACATGCATGGACATTCAGTACAATATAAAGCATGAAAACAATTTTCTGCTTTTTAATTTTCATATCAAGAAAACACAGCCTTCAGTATAGGGCTGGGTTTTTTTGAAGTGAAAATTTGCACAATAGTTCGGATGATAAGATCCAAGAATCTAAAATGATTTCCCAATAGTTTGACAGTTACTAGTCCTGTGGTCAGATGGTTCACTATGAAAAGATTTGTTGTAAACCAGCCTCTGTTATTACCATATTTTTGCACTTTTTATGCCGTAGAATAATTTTGTCTTGAAATTTTTCTTTTCTTCTTCTTTTTTTTTTTTCCTCCCTCTCTTTTTCTTTCTTTCTTCCTTTTTTTTTTTAATTTATGGGGCGTGGAAGGGAAACATTTGTAAATGAGATAAAGAAAGGTTCCCCAGTCTGAAGATTGTTTTGTCCTTGTTGAATAATTTTTGCTGGCAATAGCTTGTAATAAACAGATAAAAGTATGTGGTTTTTTTTCTCCCTGAGGACTGGAAATTTTTAATAAACCAAAATTCAGAAAAGCTTGACTGATATTGAAAATTATGCTCTGTATGGAATTTGGGTTTTAAAAAAAAAAAAAGGAAAAAGAAAGAGAGAAAAGAAATAGAACATTTTCAATTAAAAGATTTTTCCTTCTGCATAAAATAAGAACATTTCCAGCAGGTTAATACTACCAGAAGTTGTTATTTTTGCACCTGGATGTGAAACAAAACAACAAAAAAAAAAAACAATCAAAAGTTTGTAGTCTTGAAATATCTTGTCAAAAATTTTTCTGTCAACAGTATACTTGGCCCACTGTTGTCTGACGCAGTTAATAGAATTCAGATTAATAAAAACAAACACCATTGATGTAATTTGGAAGAAAGAATTCGAAATGACTTTATTGGATATAAGTGAAGAATAAAATATTATCATCATGTGTACAACTGGGTGATAAAAATCACACCATTGAAGTAAAAAAAAAAGAAAAAGTGTTCTGACTGTCCAAGGTTAGCCAGTTTATTATCAGTGTGTTAACACTTTGGTTGAATGTCTGTCAAGGTTTTTGATTTTGTGTGTCCATCAAACCTTCCATAGGACGCACAGATTCTGATGATTCAGAATTCTCTTCCTTGGAGCGGGAGAAATATCAAAAGGCCCACAAACGCACCACCCCCCACCGGCGGAAATCCAAACCCCGCCCCCCATCCAGTGGTAGCGCCATCTATGCTAGTCCCACCCCTTCAGGGGGCAAACCCAAGCACTTTGCCATGCGCGGGAAACCAGTTATAGGAGGTAGGGAAAAGTGGACCTCAGTAATGTGGACATGAAATTTATATCAGTGGATCTGTTTCTCCACTCGCTTCATTCATTTATTATCTTTTTCATTTACTTGTTTTTTTTAATTTGTTCATTACATTTTATTAATTAATTTTATTTATCTGTTAATTTGTTAAAATTTCTGCACAGTGACACTGCTTCGTTAAGGAAAACCTTATTTATTTAATTTTAATTTTTGTTTTTGTTTTTATTTCACTGCACAACAAATATATTATGCATTTATATCTACTTAGAGACAAGATAGCAGAAGAAATAAAAGATGTAACTAAAAGTCATACTAATTTCTGTAATGCTGCTTTGTCATGCAAAAAGAATGAAGGCACCATGCATCGTGCATATTTTTCAGGATTGAACAGAAACACTGTATCACAGGAAAATGTATGGTCCTGTCTCATTGTTTAAGTGCAATGTGGGGAAGAAACCTGTTTGATGATGAATGGTTATAAAAGGAAAGGAAAACTTTGAATACTCTGCCTAGAAGAGTTTTTGATTTCTTTCAGAAATTCATAACAAGTCCAGGAACACTTTTGTCGGGAGTTGTTTTGACCAGCCTTTATACTCCCCTTTGCTAGACATAAAGGGTGTTGAAGAAGCTGTGTAAAGAAAAAAAAAAACAACAACAAAAAACCATTTCTTTGTATCATATGATAGTTTGACTATTTGTTAACTCACTGAGGACCATGCCTAGTTTTGCTTCCAAAGCCTTGTATTTCCCAGTATTTCCCATTTTTAAAAAATTCATAGAAAATGTTAATAAAAAGGTAGTATTTTGAAAGTTTTTATACTATTCAATGACATTTCCACAAAACAGGAAATGTGAACGAGATCTGTGAGAAATAAATGACAACAAAATGTGAACAAAGGGACAATGAGCTAAGTTTGCCACCCCTCCAATTTTTTTTCCCGTAAAAGGGAAGCAAGAGAGCAAAGCAAAATGCATAGAAAAATGTAAAAATTGATTTATTTGTTGCGGGAAGGTGTGTGAGAGAGAGAGAGAGAGGATAGTTTAGTGAATGGAAAATAGTGAATGGAAAATAAGAAGAATAAATTTAATAAATGATGCTCTGAATCAACTTCATCTACTATCGACCATCTGGGGACGTTGATCTAGATCTAGATTTAGATCCGCTATGGACAGATGGCTTGACCGCGATCTAGCCTCGCTTTCTCCTTCATCATCAGAGCTGCTAGAACCATTGTCATTCAGAAAGTTGTTTATATCATTGTCGGATACTTTGCTATCACTTGAAAATAGATTTTCATGAGCATTTACGATTTTCAACAACTCAAAAATACCTCAACATGTCATGCTTTGAGCGAAATTTCATTATTTATACAGCCGTTGGGCTAGTTCAACAGCGAACATATTAATTCGAACAAAATGTTGTGTATACTGCTCATTTACTAAGAACTGATGTGTGGATAAACTATTTCAACAATTCTTGCTATTTTCACATTCTTTGACCAAAGAAAGTTGAACCCACCTGTGGTTGTGGTCTTCAATGCGAATTTTGCCTTACCACAAAGGTTGTGGGTGTGGTGCCCAGTGAATTAAAATGATTATGACAAAAAAAGCATTTTCCGTACATCATAAATTTTGGGGAATTCTTTGTGATGTACAGTTCAAGAAAAACGTAGGATTTATTATTTTTTTTTCTTTTTAATGTGCTCTACATTGGTTCTTCAACACCTGTTGTGTCTGGCAAAGGGAAATAATGCAGCTAATCAAAAAGGCTCCCCATTTAAGTTTATAAAACATGGAGGAAAGTATCAATGGTAAAGAGATTACCACAGATCTGCTTGATACCTAGGTTTGATCCAATTTGATGCCTTTCAGCTTTGGCATAACATTTGCAGTGCAGAAAATTTTCATCTGTAGGAGCTGTTGTGAGCATTTCATTTGATAGAACATTTTTATTGGAACATGGACACATGAAAGGGGAGATCAGATGTGTAGGATTCTGAGACTATCAGTTTAAAAGATCATGTCTTAAAACATAACAAATATGTTAACTTTTATGATAAATAAAAATGTTATGTATGGTTAAGGATGTTTTTTCGCAACCAGTCTTATGAACAAATGACATCAGGAAGAAAAAAAAATCTTAAAATGTACTTATTTACATTCAAATTTTCTCTTATTCATCATTTTGTGCTTGATGATTTATAAGATAGCTTTTGTTCTAAGTATAGTACATATTGACTGATTTATAACAAGATAGATCTAGATATTCCCTGAATGTCAAATTTTGTTCCTAATCCATCTTATTTCTGCCTGACTTTTCTTCCCAGCAGGCAGAAGTAACTCCCCATCAGAGGATGGCAGTGAGGGCACAGGCGATGAGATTCTGGCAGCCAAGACCAAGGGGAAGAAGAGGAGATCCTTCAACCGCCGCAAATGGCGCAACCCGTCCGCACCTCTAACCCATCAAGGTTCTAGTCCCACAATCTCAGAAACCGACCCTCTGATAGGCACATCCCCTGGTACCCTTGGTTTTTGGTGTTTTTTTCGGCACTCTGCCCTAGCATGCGACACTTTGTGTATCCCGCCTACTAGGACACTTGTATTCTCCTTGGGGCTATGTTGAAATGATGCATGTTAGGTTCATAGCTTGCTGTGTGATAAGGCAGGCCATGCTTTGTACCATGCCCTATTGAAGTTTATCTTGGTTATCTAGAACTGTGGGATACATACAGAATTCATAGCATGTTGTGCAACACATCTGGATGTGCTATAAAATATGCCCTACTATTTGCTTATCATGGATGACCAGATGCTTTTAGAATTCATAGATTGCTGTACTATCGGGCAGGTCGTGTGTATAGGTCTTGTGAGTGCCTGCCACAGACTTCTTAGAGGTGTGAGTCAGTGCTTATGAAAATTGCAGCATGCAGTACTAAAACCTTGCTTTCTGAATGATCAGTGATGATAATTTTCCGCCAATTGTCGGAAATCCTCTTTTTTTTTTCTTCGGTCAGTTAGTTTCCTCTTTTTCTCCTCAATAACAGTAGGCATCGCGACCCACCCTGCCTCCCTTCCAGTATGCCCCCCAGTACTTGTTCAAAGGTAAAATGAAACTTCTTTTAAATAGTTTGGTATCAAAATAAGACTTTCTTCTTTATCAGATAGGCTTGCATAATTCTGGGCTGGAGAGGGATGAGGGCTGTTTTCTTACATGTTTTGAGTTGACAAAAAACTTTCCTCTTTTTTGACAATTTTCTGTTATCATCACTGCCATTGACTATCTAGAGGCTATGAAAGTTAGAAGTGTTGTTGAGTTCACAGCAGGCTCAACTATGTAGAATGCCTTAGATTGACTATCTTCTGTGCTATATGTTGTACTCCACTTGCCATGCTCATTAATTTACTCTGATTCCTTAGCATGCCCTGCTATTAAGCATACCCTTTTTGTGCTCATGGTTCTCTAGGAACAGGTCATTCTGTATCTGTAGCACTCTGTACTATATAGCATACTTATCTTGTGCTTGTTGTGTTTGCAGATAGGTCACTCTGAATTTATAGCTTTCTGTACAGTATGGCCAACCTGTTACCTGTTTCTGATACTTCACCCTTAAGGAGCATATTGCGCTACAAAAGATACTTTTTTTAGCTTGTGCTGTTTTCTTCACAGAACGTCTGCAGTTAGTCATTGAATCAACAGCATGCTGCAGATGGCATTGACATGTTACTCCACGAACTCTCCCATGTAGCATGTTTACTTTTGCTTGTTATAGACCCATTTCACCACAGCATGTAGTAGTGCATATCAAATTCTGGTGAACATTATGTTTCAGTTTTTCTGAATCTGTTGACTTTCAGAATTTATCCTGAACACACTGTTCTGAGACTTTTTATCCAATCCTGACATTTATGTCCAGAAGTTAATGTTGCATGACGGAAGATAGTATTTCTGAAACAGTTAGCAGTCTTGAGTTTCTGCATTCAGCATTCTCAGTGTTTGATGTTGTCTTTGATTCCATTTTGCATTTTAATAATCTCACCGACTGGTGCTTTTTGATAGGTTCAAACATGGTAATTTTTCTCTGATTCAGATAACATATTGCACAAAAGTTTCAACTGTTCAAAGTATTTTGTCTTGAGGAATGAAGTGAAAAATAGAGGCGAGTCATAGCTGGAGATTGTTCAATTGAATGTCTTCACTTTTTCCCATCCCTCAATGTTCTGAAGAGTGCAGTGAGGGCTCAGGGGACGAGGCAGTGGCAGCAAAGACTGTGGATAAGAAGAAACGATTCTTCAGCCACCGCAGATGGTTCAACCCAGCCATATCATACCGGCACTCGTACTTCACAATTTGTGAAACCCTCCCCTTGTTAGACATATCCTCTGGTATCTTTGATTTTCTGTCGTTTTGTGGCACACTTACCAGCATGGCTAGATATAACCCTCTCCATATTCTTCATAGAGCTATGGAAGTTGCATGCAAACTGACGTTTGCTTTATATCTTATTGGGGTAATATTTGCTGTAGACTTAATGGAGCTGATGTTCTTGCATGCATCATGGTGCTTGTTGTAGATTTATAAAGGAAGCAAAGCTTTTGAATTAATAGGTAAGCCATAGAATGCTCTGCTGTTGGCTAATGAATGCTATGATGGTAAATACAGAGGTATTGAACAAATGCGTACCAGACTGGAGAGCATTATCATTATGGTCTCATATCAGACTTCATAGAGCTGCTGTAGTTAAATGACTATAATTCTGTGTGATAAAGTAAACCCCTATAGTGCTTTGTTGTACATGTAGATCTTATATCTGCCATATATTTTGGTAAAGAATCCACAGTACACAACACTCTGTGATTCTTGCTTTGAGTTCCATAGCTTATTCAACCTATGACCCAGATCTTTACTCAAGATATCCTTAGAAAGGAATTTAATACCTCTGAATGAATGGCACCTCCAGCACTGATTTTTAGCATCACTACAAACCCAATGTAATCTTTTGGGTCTGCTATCCTGACTGATGATTTCTTCCAGTCAGTAACTGTGCATGAGAAATTTTTGTTGTTTATTGACTGTAGATTTATGTATGGTTATACTTCATCAGTTTTTAATCTCTCTATTAGGCATGTTGTACATTGGTTTCTTTTTCATTTCACTCCTTGGCATCATTGACATAATTTTAATTTTTTTTTCAAGTGCATTTGTTAAGTTAATTAGATATTTATTAATAACAATGTATAATTGCAAGATATAGCTGGTAAATTCTGTAAAGATTTTCACTCTGATGTCTCTTAAGTCTTCAGTTTTTTATTTAACGTCAACTAGTAGGGAGGCTCATAAAGTAGATTATAAGCATTGAAAATTTCATATCTTTTAACTAAAAATTAATTTTCTATTGTCCTAAACAATTAGAAATAATTCTTTGTATTTTTTTTTTTTTTTTGTACTGCTGATGGTAGAGTGGGGTTGTTAAATATTAGAGATTTTATTGTAAAACTTCTGGCAACTTCTACATTAAGTCCATTGTCTCCTATTGTAAAATATCACACAAATGTAAACAGCTATTCAAAGTAAATGTCAAAAAGTTGATCTTAGAACTGCAAGTATTGACTTTGCCATCATGTTTACTTTGTTTAAAGAAAATAATTTCTGGCATTTTGTTCTCCACTTCATCCACAGTTCACTCATTAGATGATATGTCATTTTATAATCCACAAGTCCAACATTTTCAAACCTTACCAAAGGTAAGTTTCTGTTTTGACAGTAATCCTGTATGTTATTTCCTCCTGTTCTTCACAGCAGGTTGTAATTTGGACATATTATCCTTAGATGTACTTTCACCATGACACACATGATCTCAGAAACAGACTATTTTCTACTTGTGTCCATTTATATATCAGAGCCTTTTCACTCAACCTTTTAAGTTAAGACAGCATACAGATAAGAGTGGACACTCTCAAGTTTGTATCACTAAAAGAATGTGAATACAGCCAGGCCCTCTTCTAGCATGTACACACTCTTCTTCATGTCACTAGAAAATGTGTGCTGTGCTGCTTGCATTAATAGTTTTGTGTGAAAGATCTGGTCAGTTTTTTGCTCTAACTCACCTTTCTGGATCTTTTTGCGAAAATGAAAAAAAAAGACATCCCATGGCTCTTGAATTTGTGAAATCAATGCCTATACACCACTGCCTTCCTCTTCTTGGTTTCATGGCTACCGTCATTGTTGTTAATGGACTGTACACTCTCAACTCTTGGGGCCGCTGCCCCTGCGTGTTGTGGTAAATGCAAAAATTGGCCTAATGTTCGGTGTTATCTGTCTTGTGTCTTTCATTCGGTTACATCAGTTTGTGTTGTTGGGTCTTGTCAATTTTGTGTGTGTGTTGTTTTTTTTATGGGTCAGCTGGACAGACAGAAGAATAAATGAAATCATACGGAAATAGTAAGAAGCCGTAAAGACATTTCTATCACCATTTAATGGACAAGAGAATTGTGACCCTCCAGCTAAAAATGAGTCCTAGGAAGGAAATCTTGGAATTTCTCCATGGCTTATTAACTAGTGCCAGGGTGGCATAGAAACAAAAATGAGGCAAATTGGTTAAATATTTAAAAAATTGCAGCTCAATAAACTCTTGCATTCTCAAATCTGGTGATGCTGACAGGTGACAGATGTCAAACATAACATTGCTTTTGAAATTGTGAAAATGATTTAGTTTAGAAAATTATGCATTTTCTGTGGATTTTCATCTGTGAATTCTCACAAGAATAATTGTAAGGGATCACGGAATGCAGTGATAATACTTTTCTTACCCAACTGATGATGGATAGCGAAATTGAAGTCCCCAGAATGAAAGTAGCTAGTATGATTTTTCATATTTTGAAAAAAACAACAACAAAAAACCCCAACAAATTCTTAAAAATGGCTGAGAGTTCATAAAGATTTAAGTGCAACCATCCAAACATTATCAAGTTTTGAACTGGAGTGACTAGGATATTGCATGATCTAGAGAACAACACCAACAAAAAAACCTAAACAAACAAAAAAACAAACAAACCTCCAATTTTGGGTAAGATAAATGTCCTAAAAGTAAACGTAAGTACTTCTTCATGATAGGATTTTCAGTTTCGGTGTGTCATCCTTTCCTTGCAGTGAACAAACTGTATGTCAGTTATAGGTTTCAACAGTACCTGTTCTCTTTCACAGACCAACACAGGAGTACTGGGGGCAGGGGGAGATGACCACGAGTTTGATCTGAACGACAGCGGCAACTGGAGTGGCCGCTTCCGCTTCAAGACCTTGCGGGATCCGGAGAAGCAGAAGAAGAAGGATGAAAGACGGAGACAGAAGGAGGAGGTAAGTCTAAGTGTTTATACCATAATCTGTTGTGGTACTTGTATTGTTTTGCTTTGTTCTGTGTTTAATGCCAGCCTGCAGTGCCTGGTTCAGGGGAAAGGATGAAACCATCACTGAATATGATTTTTGACAGTAGACCAAAAGAAAAGTTTAAACTATACTGCATGTCAAAGGAATAATCTGTTAGTGGTCCTGAGTCAATTTTTACTGAAATGAAGAGCCAGGGCACCTGATGACATGATGAAGCAATATGATTATTCTCTTGTGGTTCTGAATTTATTATAATTTATTGAACCCATAGTACTAGAGACCCTGGTTAAAATTTTGTTGCAATTTGCTGATCCCTGAGTTATTGATGTCTCAGATTAAAACAAGTTGATGTTTTCATTTTTTTGCCCTGATATAGCAGAGTAGAAAGATTGAAAAAGTAAGGATGGGATGATGAGAAGGTACTTTTTCTTTAGTATGGGTGTTGAAGAGGTCAGAGTGCAGCCAAAGGATAAGGTGAGTTGTCATGTCATTGATTTACAGTTTACAGAGAGACTGATGCCTTTTTTTTTGTTGTTGTTTTCTTTTGTTTTGTTTGTATTTGAACATATTTTTGTACTATGGAGACCAAACTATTGACTTGAGGTCAAGTTGAAGGTAAGTTTGTTTTTTTTGTGTATAGCCTGATCATAAACTTTTGTATGGAAAAAAAAAAGGGGGCAGTTTTCAAGGCAAGTTGAAATTGTTGAAATGAGTAGTCCACACCTGTTGATAGCAGTTTCGGTGGCTTGAAAGGCTATTGTCAGAAATCTCATTCCCTGCCACAAATGGAATGAAGATGCTTGACAACCTCAGTGATGTTGATCTTGTTTTTGTCTGTCACTCACCATCCACCTCGGTCAGTGAGTTTGTAAAACTGTTCTCAGATACTTGACTGCCCTATTGATTTCATGATGTGTGTTTGTGGGATACTTAAGCCATAGAAATACCGGATTAGAAATCCATGTGACATGTTTTCTATAAAAACTGACAAATTACACAGGGACTACCATTTAATACAATTGGTGTTTCATGCTATAGAATTTCTGGTTTTGAAATTTTTGCCATTCAGACTGGCAGACACCTTTTGTCGTTGTGCTGTAATTCATATTTGAGATTCAGGTTTGAAATTTTGTGACTAAGCTGACAGGTCTCGTTACCAGATTGTAATAGTGTGTGTGCTGTGTACATGATGTTTTTGAAGTGTCAGCCTTGAAATCTGTGTCAGGGTATCAGCTTGGCTCAGACAGACAGAGTACATCATGAGGTTGTAAAAGGATATGGTGAGAAATACAACATTCTGTTGCTGTGAAGCTAAATCAGTGGTTAACAACAGATCTAAGAATTCACCATAGATATTTAAAACTTTTACCCCGTCCATTTTCTTTAGGAATCACAAGTAAGACAATACCCTTGCTTTGTTTTTTACAAGTTTTTGCAAGCTCAGCTAATGACATATTAAGTAGTGCCTTTTACTTTCCCTCAAACAACTTTGACTAGAAAAGGATAAACTGGTTCACATCCCAGCTCTACTCCCTGCCTGCGACTGATAGCTCTCACTCTCCTTTGCTACAAGTCACAGATACCTGGTTTCCTTTTTTTTTTTTTTTACTTTTCATTATGTTTTGATTTATGATAATTAACATAAAATAAAATGCCATTTTTGTACTACCAAATTGGAAAATGTTCTTTGGATTTACTTACTGCCTGGCCTTGTCCCTGAAATCCGGCTTTGATTGTTAGGCCATCAGATCTGTGCCATACCATTTTCAGAGGTCATTGCACTGTCAGAAAATCCTGTTTTAAAATGTTCAATCTAAAAATTGTGAGGGAAAAAGTGTGAGGCAAAAGCTTGGTGTGGGATGGGGAAGGGAAAGATCTATCATAGTTTAATAATTGAATATGTAAAATTACAAGCTGTCTTGCTGAAAGATGTCAAACAAGGCATAATCAGATTGGATGTACTTTACCACTGAGATATTAATAATAAAAATACAGCTTTGCATCAAAACCAGTGTGGTTATACATCAGAGATTTACCTGACCTTTTTCTGTCACTGTGCTTGGATATCTGTCCTGCCCCTTAAACCCGTCATCGATTTGGGGGCTGAGAATACACTAATTAATAAGGGGGGGGGATTAAAAAAAAAAAGAAATAAAGAAAAGAAAGAAAGATAATTTATAAACTCCTAATTAATTTTAAAATGAAGTAAGAAGTGTGACCAAAAGATGGACCTCAAAAGAGTAGTCCACGCATAAAAGAACACGAGAATAGTGGCCCCTTAAAGAATAGTGGCCCCTACAAAAAAAAGTTTGAAAATTCTTTATCAGTGTATGATCTGTCTCCACCCCCCACCCCTACCAACTTTGTAACGAACTGTGTATTGGCTATTCATAGCTGAATGTTGCTTCTTCATTTGATGTGTGACATGTTATTGGAATACAATAGCGTGGTGTTAGGTAAAGAAATAAATCTGTATGAAAGCCGTCTATGATTATCTAGTTTGCAATATGCTTCAGTTCAGGATGAAATCGTCCCGTTTAGTGCCACATCGTAGTTATCAAATTCACTACTTGTAGCTTAGTGTTTGATTTAGAACGGGCAACATTTTGTTTGTGGCCTCCCTCTTTAATAAATGAACTCTCAATGCCGCCTCATTTCCCCTTCGATTTTGATCTTATCACTCCCATTCATAACCATAATACCCGACAGTGTTACGTGTGCACCCACGTAACATTGTATCGTATCGCTGTTGGTTTGGCATATGGCCAGGACTTCAAGTTGACAGCGGGATCCCTCAGCATGAAGTACCTTGATAATGATACAGTCGATGGGCCTGGGTGCCCGCGTTGGGTTTGTTTATCGCTGTTGCTACGTGCAGCGGCGACAAGGGAAATCACTCCCGCGTGCCGCTTGCTCGCAGACGATCGGCAACACAGCGATCACAATTAGATCTAAGTACTTTGCGCGTTGTGCCGACACGATTGACACAGTGTGTAGAGGAAGAACGCCAGTCTTGATTTTATGTGCTGGGACTTGTTATGATATTGAACTTCATAAGTTTCACTCCTTGAGTCGACCAAGACGGATTTTTTTTGTACTGTAAACAGCTTTTATTTCAAACTGGTATTGTGAGTAGTTCTTTTAAAACAGTTGTACAGTGCAGTGTCGTATTTGATTTTCCAGTTCATGATCGATGTTTATTGGTAGATCTAGAATCTAGTTCATTCATATAGTAATTATAATGACTCAACCTGTGTTCCGGGTTTTGTTAAGAACAGGTGTGTTGCACTATTAAGAATGTGCAGTAAGCAGTGATATAATATGAAGGATTTACAAGGGAACGCATTGTCAAAAATGGAGGAAACGATATTAGGATTTCTGCAACTTGATTGGGCTACACAGTAAGATCTTGATCTAGAATCTAGGAGTTCTAGATATTTGATTTCGGAAGATAGATCTGGTTGTCATAATTCATCGCTAAGGTTGGTATAAGGCTTTCTTTTCCATTGAAAACTGTCACAAATCTTGCCTATAGGCCCATCCACTGTTCCCTGTGGACATCCCCCTCCCCCCTCCCGGCCGCTCCTTACATCTTTTCCTGAACGTTTGATATTATGATTTATCCACTTGGGGATCGTAGCCTTTACTTTCCGTTCACATGAATTTTGAGCAGCTGTTGAATGTCTTGGGCGTAAGGGAGGGGGGGGGGTTGCCCTTTCTCTCCATCCTTCATCATGAAGTTACGGAAGTCTAGCATTTTATTTGAGCACGTATTTGAGCAGTGTGTCATGTCAGAAACAAATTTTGCTAATGGGAAATTTTACTGGGATGTTATCTGGATTATAGACAATCGAAATAGTGTTTTGAAATGTCAACATTGTCACATATTGACACTCCGCAATACAAATTGGTTAAGGAAGACTTTTCTCTCTCTCTCTCTCTCTTTTACTTTTTTTTTTTTTTTTAACAGATTAGCCCACTGTTACTAGTGTCAAAACCTAGAGAGGGAGAGAGAGAAAGAGAGAGAGAGAGAGAAGGGTTTGGGGAGTTGGGGGGAGGGGTAACCAAAAGACTGAATATCCAAAAATTTAAGTGAAATGTCGAACAATTGATCCGTTGTTAAAATCCTCTTCGTAAACTACTGTTGATAAGAGAGCAACAAAGACACGACTGTCAATTAGTATGTTTTTTTTTTTCCATTAGGAATTCTCAGACGGAAAGCTAAGCGCTTTCACTGCCACTGAGGATGCAGAACGAACGTTTCAATAATAATGAAAGACATTTTGTAAGATGTATCAGCAGAATAGTTATTCAGGAGCAGAACATTTTTAGTATTGTACATGATTAGCTCTGTTGTTAACACTTTGGTAGTCACGATATACGCCTATTTTTAGGAGCTGATAACGGCAGTGTGTAAACAAGGCAGAGAAGGGAGGCAAGAGTAATCATTATGCCTTGATAAATGTATGGATTGTCTCTTTGACTTTGCCCCACTCCATAGCAAATGAAATGTCACCGAGAGTTTGACAGATTGTGTAAAATTCAAAGTTAGATGGATAGGGCGGTTAGCAATGGGTCTTGTAGAATAAGTAGTTTGTTAGTTTGTTCTGTCTGCCTGTCTGTCCCGTTGTGTCTGTGTTTATCTGTCTGTCCTCTCCGTCTGTTTGTCCGTCCATACTTTCCCCCATCCGTCCATCTGCCTGTCTTTCTGTCTGTCTGCCTGCACACACACTCACTCTCCCTCTCTTCGATTGTCTCCTTAATGCTGTCTGAGGCAACGCAATCAGTTGCCTAGCCACCTTATAAAAACTATGAATGTCATACGCCCTTAACGAAGTAATTTACGCAGTTAAATTAGCAGTGTCAATATCACTCTACAGTACTCACTTGGAACGTCCCACAGCAAAACACCCAGGCCACCGTGGCATCTTAAATTAAGTATTTGAATGTCTGTTGGCGATGCGATGTTTGTAATTCGCAAGGCCATCTTACTAAAACATTGTAATATTTCATCATTTTTAGTGTTAATTTCTGTTTTCATGATATGGTTAGGAACGATATTAATGTTTATATATTGCCAATAAATCCTAAACGTGTCTTACTGCATTTAGCACAATACAGCCATTATCGTGTTGATGTACCGTTAGACTCCAGCACTCACAAACATTTTTACAGTGCGGAGCTCTGTTAACAGTTTTATATTGTCCTATGGCGTGTTCATTAGATATATCCCGATTATATCATGCCAATCAGCATAGATATTTTCTGAAGTGATATTTGCCTTACATTGTCTTATTACAATGCAGACTTTTTATAAATAGTCATTTTAAAAAAAATGTTATAATGCAGCATTTTATTAGTTATTGTGATTTGATACATATATACATTCTGAGTGTGTGTATAAGATGACATAGATTTGGGCCAGTGTCAGTTACGAAGATCGTCCTGTCTGGTGCCTGCGTCAAGTGCTTGTCTACCATAGCTGGAGAACAACCCACTCGGCCTTTCTCTTCACATCTCTCTCTCTCTCTCTCTCTCTCCCGCTCTCCTTATTTTTTAAAATGTAAATTATGTATAAAACTTGTCAATCCTAAAATGTAGGATTATCAGGGCTTTAAGCGCGTATCCAGGTTTGGCTATAAGAACATTATTTTTGTGAGTAAAAAGTCGTAATTGGAAATTTTGCCCGGACGGCGGTCTACTCGTCCGATTTTCACCTGCCAAGAGTTCTTTAATATGCGTAAAGTATACACGCGGGGCCTTTGAAAATATATCTGGGAAGGCTAAATGTCTCACTTTCCTGCCAAGAAGTTAGGGGACTATTGAATCACTGAAAGCAAAGCAAGTTTGAAACTTTTCCAATCCCACGATAGGTTCTAATCCGCAAACTCTCGGCCACGAAGTCACCTCTTCATATCTCTCTCTCTGGCCTTCTTTTTCAGTCTCTTCTGCCCCCCCCCCCCCCCCGCCCTCCTTTATCGCTCTCCTCTTCTCCACATCCACTGGTGATCCATTCACCCTTCAATTCCATTCTTTCCTTTTTTCCTTCCTCACTTTTCCCCTTTCTTCTTATTTCCTTTGCTTTCTTCCTCCTTCCTTCCTTTCTTGCTTTTTTTTTCTTCCTTCCACCCTCTCTTTTTTCTTTGTTCTTTCTTCTTTCCTTCCTACGGTCCTTCTTCCCTTCTTTCCTTTCCTCTCTATTTCCTTGATCATTCACGTATTCCCCCACCTCCCCACCGTTCCGACTCCCGTCACTTACTCGAACACACACGCATGTGCATTCAAAACTATAATATTCTTTAGTCCTCGTCCAACTCGATGCATTATGAATCAACCACCTGAGATATTGCCTACTGCTGAAAAAAAAAAAAAAAAGTAGTAGAAAATGAATGGATTGATAGCTCGTCGATATTTTGCAGAATGGAAGGAGATCAAACACTGAATCGTGCAACAAACAAAACAACAACGACAAAACACCGAGTGGGATGATATTTCATGCTCTTTGTCGGTACATGATGTTGCTATTAACGCTGTAGTTGAGAACCCAGGAAAAAATTACAATTGAAAGGTGACGTCGATACCAATAAGGACACGAGATTAAAAGGGGGAGGTGGGAAGGGAGGTAGACAATTGGAATTTATGAAAAGATGAATTTTTGAAATGGGAGAACGTTCTCGTCACGCACGTGCACAGCTCCAGAAATGTCAAAGTGGCATCGTTGTGCAAGGCGGAAAGACTTTCACTAATTGCGCACCATTTTTAGGACCGACATAGAGGATTGAATTCAGTACTGGCATTTCTGGTGCAAAAAATGCTGAATGTCACTGCAGTGTTTGCGCAAGGCTGAAAGAGCTTCAGATCTGCACAAAAGTTAAGTGTCCTCTTCCTACACCTAGATTGGACAACGATTTTCTATTGAACTCCAGACAATATCGAACTTTGAGTGAAATTAACGTGTCAAAAATTACTTACTTGGGTGATGGCTGAGAGATTCCCCAGATTCCCAAGTTGAGTGGGATTATAGATCAAAGTAAAGTTTTGCTACAAAGAATAAAGATCATGATTTACGCTTTAAAATTTGATGTTTTATGTCCTTGGTCATATTCCAAAGTACGAATCTTTTGCACGTGACGCATGTAAAAAAATCGCATGTACCAGTATGTACTCATGACATGTTTAATTTTTGTGTCTTGCAGTGTGTTTGTAAGCAGGTTAGTAACTGATTGTAGGCTAGTAGTGTGGCATCAAACCTGGTGAAATTTTAGAAGAGTGGAGTCAGTTCGTTGGGCTCATATAATAGACTCTAGCTCTTTGTACTTTATGCCATGTTTTTTCTGTACTGAGCTCTGATTGTTTTTGCATACACTTTTCTGTTTAGGAAACTAGAGAAAGTCACAGAACTTTCAATGATATCCAAGTGAGATTTGTGCCACAGCTGAACAGAAAGCATACTATTAATATTGTCAAATTACAGCATATCAGAAACTGGGGGTTTTGTTTCACTTTTTTTGTTTTTGTTTCTGTGATTTTTTTTTCTAATATAGTCTTTGAAAAACACAGCACAGCATAATTAAAAGCTGTTCTTCGTAAAGTCTTTAGAAAACAGCAATAGCATTCGAAACCATCAAAGAGAAAAAGACAAAGACACAAATAGAATACAACATGATCATTCAATCATTGGAAGGGGAGGGGGAGTCTCTTGAAAAGTTCACACGTTTTTTGTGTCATATGTGTTTCTACACTTCAAGGGTTTCAATATAACTGAGTGATAGCGTTTAACTTTTTAAAAAAGCCCCCCTCCCTATGTCTCTCTCGCTCTCATTTCTCATGTCTCATATCTTATCTCTCTCCCCCCCCCTCTCTCTCTCTTCTCTCTCTCTCTCTTTCTCTCTTTCTTTCTTTCTCTCTCTCTCTCTCTCGCTCCGTCTGTCTCTCACTCTGTGTCATTTTATTATCTAAAACAATGAAAAAAAAAAAAAAAAACCCTCGAAAATTGAGTAGAATTTTTTATTGCAAAACTTCAAAGTATTTTTTGTTTGTTTTATCAAGACCGGGCTGTTGATTAGTCGAACTGTTGTATTGAGTGGTCATATGGCCCAGCAAAAGGCTGAGCTGAAGTCGACAGGACAGAGGTAATGGATATTGTGTTATCAGCTGAGGATTATCAGGGGGCACAGGGTGCATGAAATATTGACAGCTGTTTCGTGAAAAGTTCCGGATACGGGTGGCCATGAGAGGGAAGCGTTTGTGGACAGATAAATGGTACCAGTCCATCGAGGAGCCGCCTGTTCCTGCCGAGCAGGAAACGTTTGCGCTCCTGGAAAAACGTGTGTGGAGAGTGAGTTATCATATAGGGATATTGATAAAAATGACTTCTTGCCTGTCTGTAGACTGACCCATTTCGTCCCATGTTAATGTTATTGTCATTATCGTTATAGTCGTTATCATCATTTGACGATAGAAATGTTTATATATCCTACATCTTTATCCTACATCTTTCCTACATCTTTATAGAGATTTTCTTAGCGCTTAAGTTTATGTTCGAATTGTATTCATTACATTGTATGAGAGCAC
>JBCAUA010338548.1:0-18921 GCA_038406235.1 Peronia verruculata | reverse complement strand
GAGGTCATAAGTTGCGTTTGAGGGGAAATCGCTATTCCGGGGTACTTCACATAGAGAAATATATTATCGTCACTGAGAAAAAAGTCGCAACAGAGGGGAGGTCGTTCTTGAGGGGCTCGTTATCAAGGGGTTCTACTGTACATTTTTTGTAACTTGGTTATTTTTGAAAAACTATGATGAAATATCTCACTGATGACAGCATTCATTTATTTATTTGTTACTGTAGTTATAAACCCTTGTTTAATTTTGATTGATTCAAGATTTGAGAAACATCTGTTACAGTTGGCAAATGATTGAAGAGATTCTTGTTATGTGTAGTAGGCCTGCTTGAAATGGCCTGAGGTCATTATGTGTAAAAGTTGAAGAAGTGTTTTTGCATTTTTGTTTTATTTTTGTTCTAGGAAAATATATGGTGATTTAATATGCAAACAGGACTGAGTGATCAGATTCAGGTTTTGAGGAAAGTAGAAATTTCGATTACATCCTCTGGGTTTTGGTTTCTGAAACTAAACTTTTAGTGTTTTTATAGATTGAGGAAGGTTTCGGCAGCACTTAGCTAGCCTTGTAAATATTGTAAATGCTAAAAAAAAGGAAAGAAGAACAACTTTCCACTCAGTTTATTTCCACTCCTCATTTAAAATACATATTGATTACTAACTTATGCACACATATTCTACTCAGGGCAAGATTTGGCTCTATATTGGAAGCTGCAAATGAGGATTGTATGAAAGTTATAGTGGGAACAAAACTTGATCTCCTAGATCAAGAGACCCGTGATGTAACGCCAGATGAAGGGAGGAAACTTGCCCGGGAACTGAATGAACACCTGGACCTGAAAAAGTTGCCTCATGTCCCGTACTTTGAGACCTCCAGTTTGAACAATGAAAACGTTAAGGAAGTGTTCGAGTACATTTTTCAGTATTGCCTTCCCTTGAGCGCTGACCAGAAAAGGAGATACAATGGTGACAAAAGCACAGTGGACCTGATGGAGTCTAGTGGAGACCATTCGAAAAAGAAATGCTGCTGAGCCTGTTATTTCCACTATGTTCATATTGAAAGAATTGTTTGTCAGAGAGAGTGAATGAATATGATAATGTGAGGACTTGAAGTTTTTGAGGTACACATAGATTTATAGTATAACAATTGAGCAACAGGGAAAGAAAGTTTCACCATTTTAAGTATATTCTGGAAGCAGGTCCAGCACAAGGGGAATGTTTGCTAATTTTTGTTTTTAAGTTGTTAAATGCAGAACGATTCTGAGTAATTACTCCACACTAAAGTGTTTTGAGGTTACCGCTCATGATGGCAACTTATTTCAATACATCTATTGTAAGAAACTTTGTAATCTTATGTTTTGCAGGCTTTTTAGATTGAAAGAGTTGAAATAGAGAAAATTTGAATTGCCTGTGAAGAAGGTGGAATATGAACAATTTTGAATTGACTTTGTCAAAAATGGCTGATTTCAGATACAAAATGCTTTTGTCCAGCTGCACCAAATCTCTGGTACTCTCGCTAAGACTCTGTTCGCGTGAGGCTACCCATACCTACCATATTATTTTCTGTGTGTTGTCTGTTAGGAATGTTGCGACCATAAATTATAAACCACCAGAACTTTTTACACACAGCCCCAAAAAGTATTATGGTAAAAGTGGGTTGAACTTTGTTAAATTTATTGGCTCCAGGTAACATAAAGACTTTGAGAAATCATATTTGCAACGCACCATGTTATTCAATTTGGGTCATATTTTGGAATTGTGACATAACTATAACCTTTGTCATCAGTCACTTAGAATTTTTTAAGAACGACTTCGCATAAATCCATTTGTCCAGTCTAAAAGTGAAATGTATTCCAATAGCAATATTCAAATATCTTCAGAAGTTGTACTCTCAAATTCATGGTCACTTTAAATATAAATAATCTCTGATTTATGCTCCATTTTTTAACACTTTTAGCCCACATTACGCTTTGGCATCCGATCAGTAAATTTTCCCTTTTGGCGCATATCATTTTTATGCAGATCAGTGTTATTCATCTACTCAGAACTGCACACGGGTGTGTGCAGGAATCCCCTAGTCTTGTTTAGTCTTACACTGTTTCTGATGGAAGGGAAGTTACCCCCATGACACTCGCATAGTCATCCAACAGTGTATTTCACTAATATTCCCTGTAGCCTTTTGATATTTTTACTATTTTCAGTTTAGAGTATAGGATGTCATTCACTTTGATTCTTATATTGTAGTAAATACCTAGTAGAGTAATAAATATAAACTGGAATATAGAGTTACAGTGTAGTAATCCTTGTCTGATTTTCTTTTTGTAAAAAAATAAGTCACAATGTTTTTATAAAAAACGGCAACAAAATTCTATGTATTCAGGTAATAGTGCATGGTTTCCTGTTGGATTCTGTAGAAAGAATTCATATTTTTAGGTCATGGGCTGAAAGTTTTCATGTTCTGAGAAGTACTTACAATCTTACTTGTATTTCTTTTTATCTTTGTTGTGCTACCAAGTGAAATAATTCAGATGTCAAAAGGAGATTGTTGTGCAACGGATCAGAGAGTTAGCTAATGAATGTGCACATTTTAACACAGAAGAATCAGTTAATTTCCTTTTCATAATAGGAAAATTTAGTAATTTCCTGATTCCCTTTTTATTAACACTAGGTGCACCATGCATGACAAATCTGACATCAGACTTAGTTCCCTTGTGTGGGTACCACTTTATCTTCATGCTCACAATTTGTAGTGATAATTTTGGAATGTTTTAATGGTGATAAGTTTGAGTTTGTAAGGAATGAATTTAACATGCATTTTACGGAACACAATAGCTCTAACAAATCTGATTCACAAAATGGCTTCAATATTAATAATATCACATATACTGTAACTGATATCAGCTGTTCTGTCCAGTTTTTAGTCAAAGAATGTTCATTTTGTCTGTTCATGTGAGAAAATTTTATGAGCAAAGTTAATGTATCAAAGTTTATGATGAAAGTTAATGTTCAATGTTGTCTTGCTTTACAGCACAGACATACAAATGAAAGTACATGTAACATTATTTCTTGACATTATCAATTTCATTCTCTCATTCTTTGAAATGTTTCTACCCAAGATATATGTGATATTGATGCTGATAGTAATACTGTATGAGATTTCTGACAAGAAGTAATACAAAATATAAAGTGACATTCCAAAATCTGAGTCTTGAGTAGCAAAGTCAAGATGTCCCAGCCAATACATGTCAACTTGTATCAAATTCAGCTGTTTGCTCTGTTATCTTCCAAACTTGCAATGATTTCGCCACAACTTGCAATGATTGTTAACTTAGGTGTGCCTTATGTTTTTTTTAAATTTTTTTTATATACAATGAACAATTATTCTGAACAATCTGTAATTTCAATGTCGTCAGATTTTGTACGACATGTAAATATATCATCACCGTCACTCCATAATCACTGAATTTTTTTTTGTGTTGTGTGCGTGCATTTTTTTTTTTTGATGCCATGAATTATGATGCTCGATATAGTCACCAGTTTACATACACACCCAAATTACATTATTTCAAATGACAATTTGCCTCAATGCCTTTATATTACTTTAATCCCATCTGTCACTCAAACATTGCACATATCCTAAGCCTCCTTTGTGCAAAATATTTTTGTCCACTTTCCATCTAAATCTGACCCATGCCATTGTAGAATGGTCATTGCGGTGTGTGGCTTGTGTGGTAACACATATAGAATAACAAAACTGGATCTGTGAATTGTTCTGATCTGTGAATTGTTAACTGATATTTTGGACGATAATTTTGGGGTTTTTTTTTCGTTTTTTTTTTTTTAAAATGTTTTTGCTGCTTCAGTCTGTTAATGACACATTTAGGCTGAACTTATTATTGGTAGAGGATAGGTGGACCCCGGCCGGCGATCATTGATGAGGAATAATTACAGCTGATATATATATGTATATATATATATATATATATATACCCAGGGTCCACCTATCCAATGAGGATAGGTGGACCCCGGGCGACACACTGTTCATCTGTAGGGAAGACTTCTTTACCTTCTCGGTTGTCGTAGAGACCTAGAACAACCCCTCTGGCTCAACCTGCTGGGACCCTCAACCAGCGCAAATCCACCCTAATGCTAACATGTAGGTCCAACGAGCAAGGTGACTAGTCCACCCCTAACGCTAACATCTAGGTCCGACGAGCTAATTATAGATGGAGTGCATTGATCATTGATGATGAATAATTACAGAATGATATATATATATATACCCGGGGTCCACCTATCCGCTTCCCTTATTATTTGTTTTGATTTCCCTTTTCGGAAAAAAAGAGGTCAGTGTGTTATAGTGAGCAAGCGAATACAAAAGGCGTATTGTCTCAGTGTCAAGGTTGTTTGCAGTTTTCTGCACGCAGTTTTCACCGCACTTAGGTTATGATGTTGTAGGGACTCTTCCTCTGATTCAGGTTGTAAGTTCCCTAAGCCCTAACATGTCATCTGTCAGCATCAGGGAATGCAGTGTTGGCCATTGCAGTCAATGACACAAGACATGTACATTAACCTAGTGTTGTTTTAACCTTCTCTTTAATTTATTCACTTGTCTTAAAAAAAAAACTTTTGTGCACAGTTGTATGTGAATAAGTATTTTACACAGGATTGATACACATGGTCATATTTTGTTTGTACATGTATAGAATTGAAGTGTGAAGTGAAAAAGCATGAAGGAATGGAAAATGATTATTATGACAAGTTACATACAAGAAAGCATCAGAATTCCTTTGCCAACTCTGTAATGTACCTCTTACAGTACACTTTGCTGTTAAGGTGATGTACTACATCACATTGTTCAGTTTTGTAATATTTAACACAGTGAATGAGAGATGAACTGATATATATATATTATGACATATTAAGAGCAGAAATATAGGGGATGTTATCAGTGATCAGATTCAAATTTTGAGAAAATTTGAGTTCTTGATTACGTACATTGTGTTTTGGTATATATCTGGCCATGGGGATAATTGCATTTCAAAGTGACAAAAATTGCATTTGAAACATAAAATTGCATGCAGATATCCCCCAGTATATTTTGTTTTTTTAAATTGCAGATTGAATGAGAGAAAAATATCTTGATGACCACACTTCTCGCGGAATTAGTCATTTTTATGGTAAACTTTAATTGCAGTTTGATGTACAATAATTTCAGTTAAAAGGGAAGAGGTACAAAATCGTGGCCATAATGCGGCTAGGGGCAGAAATTGCGACTCGTTTGCAAGCGATGCAATTTTCTGGAGGGCCAGATAAATGGAACTAGACTTTGGCTGTATTTTTTAATTGTATTTTGGTTCTTTTTGACAATGCATGTTATGCACATCCACTCCTCATTTACATGTTTGGAATTCATTGTATCTTCAAGGGAATCTGCCTGTTCTTCAGTTCTTCAGTAAATGAAAGATGAACTGATATGAAATTCATATTTTTGGAATGATATATTTTCTTGAGAATTTGTAGCCGTATTTATATGTAGATAAGTGCTTGGAAATGCTTTGTGCTGTAGTTCACATAACATTCAAGAAAGGCAAAAGAAAAAAAAAACAGCCACAAAAAAAACAAAAAAACATCACCTTGTCATAAGAATATTGGTTTATCCTCAAGGTTTTAGCTTCACCTTTTAAGTTATCAGAACTAGGCCATAGAGTTGGATATGCACCATGCTGGATCATATCACATATCTTTGTGTCCGCACTTCATCATATTCATACCTCATCTTATGATTTACCTAATGCATGGCTTTGTATCATTGTGTCATCTCAGTTTACAACTTTCAAGATTACTTCTCACAGGCTTTGCCTAGCAGTGTATCCTTTGTCTTCTCATGAGGTATTCTATTTGATTGTAGGCTAGAAATCCTCCTGGTACATTGAATTAATGCTGCATTCTGCGTCTAGTGATCACTAAAGCCTAAATATATGCGCCAATCCTCAAATTTTGTTCAGAAATGGATATATAACACCTTTTTTAAACTGGGTTGATGATTTGACAACAGCAGTGCTTATTCAGGTGCATTTTGCACTTAGAACCCAGTATGTATGAGAGCCAACTACAGTAACTGATTTTTTTTTTTTTTGCACTTTGTGAGTGCGAGGAACAAATGGAAGAGACTATCATCATTTTTCCAAATTCAGTGCTTGAAGTAGGAAAAACATGGGCTTTTGCTTATTTAATATGCAATGCACTTGAATAATCACTTCCTTTGATACTATTACTATCAGTTAATTACCATGATTGTGCCTCGCAAGTACGATCATGGCTTGACACTATCTCCTGTTTAACATAGCTTTCTCACAAAGTCCGGTTTCAACCCTTCTTTAAATATACCAATTTATTTTCAATAACATGTTCAGGTTTGCATGTTCAACCCGCAGAGCACACTCACTTTCATCTGTATAGTAACTGTTGTTAGGCGTCCGCGCCAGCCACGTGCTATCAAAACATTGAAAAACCCACTTTTTCTCTAATCTGTGCATTGTTTGCTGCCAGTATTTAGCATTAACCCTTCTCACCCCCTTTCACATGTACATGTGGTATGTGTCATGATGTTATGTTAACTCACTTGAGCCCATCTCTTGTTTCCCTGTCTTCAACTTCAGCTGTGACTGTGGTGCACTATGTCATAGGTCTACACACTGCACTACACACACCACTGACCAGTGGAATCACTGTGGATCATGCTGCATTGTCACATGTCCTATCTCACCACACGCCACGACTTACTGGGGGGGGGGGGGGGGGGGTTCTTAAACCCTCCCCTCTTCCCCCTCCTCTTAAAGCATACTTAATGCATTTAACCATTTAATAGGTTCATGTATAATAACTGTATGCTCTGTTTTATTTTAAATGCATTCCTAGGCCTTCTTTTCATGTTTTAGAAAATCAACACTGGTTTGGGCAAGAAAAATTGTTGACCCTGATAACATGCTCACCCTGATATCACAACCTTTCCAATTTGGTCCCAAGGGGGGGATGTGTTACTGTTATCAGGGTTCCTCTGTACTTTCAATGAGTTTTTAATGTTTGTTGTATTGTTATTTTTTTGTAAACTCAGACGTCCTGAACTTTTCAGCTCAAAGACAGTGAAGCTCAACAAAAGTATAGACCCAGAGAGATAACTTTTTAAGAGTAGGAAAAAAGAATAAATCAAGAGAACAATCAGAATGATCTCTTGAAAAGATGCCTGATTTTGCTTGCAAAACTCAGTGTTATTTTTAACTATGGGTAGTCTTAAAGGACTCTAAACACCTACAGTCAGAACTGATAATTTTAACCGAAACACTATACCACAAGGCAGAACTGCAGTCTGAGTGATGAAAAATAATTTAATTCCAAACAATTCAGTATTTGCCCAGTACTCTGCAGATACATGTAGAACTAAAATGTGAATGAGCTGCTATAACTGGCACAAGGTGTACTTTTGTTGATAATTTGACTTTAGCTTGGATCCCATCAGTTTGAACTGCGGATGTGTAGAGCCCTTAACAATGGCATGAAACAAACAAACAAAAAAATCATATATGCCCTGAATACAAACTTTGCCAGGCCATATCTCTTTACAAACAAGGAAGGGAACAGTGACCACAGAAAAAGGATCTGTGGTTTAACCACAAGTACTAGTATGCTTCCCAGGAGGCTGAGAACGTTTATGAGTGTCTTCTTAGGTCTGTCGGGGTAATGATAGATTGTAATGGGCCTGTAATTACAGGAATAAGCGCTGTATAAATATTCTCTATTATTATTATTAATTTCATCTTTGTAAATTTGTATCCATAACTGTATCCTATTGTTAGAGCCATTCACATTGTGTGCTTTGTGCCTTATGACCAAAGTTGCCATAAATTTGTCATGTGCAAATATATTTTTTGAGGTAATTCTAATTTGACAAATGAAGTGTGACTAGGTCTCCTCGGGATTCCACAATTCTACGCACTTGGTTTTCGATGTTGTAGGGACCCCAGTGCGGTCAAGACCTCTATCAGTCATCTTGTCCTTAAAAAAGACCTCTTGTAGTTAAATGTCGGTATAGTTTGCCGATATACCATATGAAATACATGTATCTGATTTCAACAACTTGCATTTTTCAGTAAGTTAATTGTTGATACCTTCCACCTGATTTTTTAGAAAGATGTACACTTATAATGCATGAGGTGTTTTGTTTCAAAATTGCAATTTATTTATTCATGTACTATGCCACTGTTTTCTGACAAAATGCCTAAAAACCTGTTGGCAAAACCTTTCTTTTTTTTCTTTTTTTTCATGTTAATGTAATGAACCTTGTAAGATAAATCACAAATCTACTCCTCCTTCATAATCTAAAACCTTGTATAATATTATTTCCTAGCAATTCTTTTGGTCAAAAGAAGGGTCAGTTTCAAAAAAGTTCAGGCCTAATGTTTCTTTATGTTATGAAGACATTACAATTAAATTCAAGTTCATGTATGTCTATTCTTGTTTCGCTGTTTTCCTCATTGTACTTGCTTGAAATTACTTCCCCCCCCCCCCTTTTTTTTTTATCATACCAAGATCTCTCTTGACAAATCTTCTTAATCATTCTGTGGTCATAAAATGCTGGATATTTTTTACTTGCTATGACTTATGGTTCTTGAGATTGGCAAAAAGTAATGAAAATCTTCACAAGGTTTTATATATATAGGTCTGTCTATTCTGTATGTGTTACCTCTAGAACTGTGACCCAGCCTAAGGGCTACAATGCCCTGCGGGGCACCTTGCCAGGCTTGTCAATCTGGATCTCGGTGCTAGTAGTTAGCCTCAGGGTGTTTGTTCTGACTATAGAGACTCTGCCTTGGTTTCTGAGTGAGTGACACAGTACAGGCCCAGATTGACCACCTTGCTGACCAATTTCTTCCTCTAAACCCTCCCCTTACTCCACCCTTTCTTCATATATATAATATTTGCAGTGAGCCAATGGTAGGACAAAGAACTGTATTTACAAGGGCTTGTTAGTTTCTTTGTCACCCATCGTCCCATAGACCATTCTCATTACAGATTTGCTTATATCCTGATGTAACTGCTTGGACGAAATCACTTCACTTAAAGACTTCTCAAAGGGGTGTATATATGTTTACATTGTAGAATCTCAGTGTAATCCACAAGCTATCATCCTTGTGACCATGTGGACTTAAATTATTCCTATTAGATTAGCTGAGATGGCTGATTTTGACGGGGCAGCAGTGACTACAAAGAAACACATGTATATACAAGTGATCTAATGATGGCACAGAGTGAGAACACAACAGACCTATCATCTGATATATAAACTAATAGATACATAGGCTACTTTAGCGTTCATTCATAGCAATTATAGATCACTTGTACTCTCAACAGCTTGATCGCTAGTCAATGCGGACCTTGCTGAGTGGCTCAAGTGTTCGGGGAAGTCTGCGTTATTACTCAATATGGTATAAACAAAGAGACTTCAAGTATAGATACTCTCTCACATCATGACAGTTTCATTCTTTTGTTGTAGTTACCGACCACTTAAGAAGATTTGAGTGGGCCATGTGGCCTTTAATTCCTGCACTTCTCTGTTCAAGAGGATTTCATTTTGGGCATGGAATTTCTCAGTGTCCTGTTAGACAGATTTCTTTTACCTTGTGAAGGAGTGTCTATTGAGCTGTGCTTAACTATTATGGCGATAATAAATTTGACAAAACTGAGACCGATAAACCTCTAGTGACCTTGTGAGAAATATCACAGTGCAATGAGGAGCCCCCACGAATAAACACGGGCATCGCATGTAGAGATGCACTTTACCTGTGGTATAAATATGGAATGCGCAGTTGTAGGGTTAATGAATCCAAGAGTTCGGTATTTTGTGACGTTAGTGACAAAATTATCAAGATTGAGCGTCACCAGTGTCACAGTGACCATAACCAGAATTATGAATGTTTCAGTTATAATTAGAGGAATGGGTCTTGAAAATCAGGAGTGCTGCGGAATGAGAAAGGAGATAAAAACTGCCATAATGATTTTGAATATTTTCTTAATTTTTCACCATCGTTCAGTCCATAGTTTTACTTAATGATAAAATTTGTCCTTTTAATTCATTTAGAGAGAGTTCAAATACGTAAGTCATAGTGCAAAGAGTTCAGAAATGACTCAAACTAGCAATGAATTGTTACGTTTTTAAACATCACACATACACCTTTGATGTCTCTCTGCAATGACATCATGACTATTTGACATGTAGAGATAAAGTATCATTATATTTAAAAAGATCATTTCTTTTTGTCTTTGTTTGGATGTGTAATAGTCATATACCCCAATATTTAAATTATTGTCATGACACACAAGTTGCCCTAGCACACCTACCTATAATCTTCAGCATTTTTCTCTATCACATCCCTCAGATCATTAAGGCACCTTATGTCATGTGTGAATGTATATTGTCACTCTGAAAACTGACTGACTACTGTTGGCTGCAATCTGGGTAACTGCACAGTACATTGAATGTGTCATGGTAAAAAAATCATTGTGCATATTTTTGATGATATCAGATTGAAAATATAATTTAAACACCACCTATTTTCGAGGTGTATCATGTTTACTGTCTTTGTTATTACACTTACGCTATACTTACAGACATCTTTGATATATGCATGTATCTAGGAAATTACAGAATTTGTTATTGACATGCTGATATTCCTTGCCTTATTGACAAAGAGAAATTTCCAAGAAAAGAAGGAAGAATGTGAAAAAAAATTAATTCTTTGTGTTCCTTTTCTCAATACTAAATAATAACATCACTATATAATAACATATGGTGCAGTATATGGGATTTTTTATGGAGGGGAGAGAAAGTAAATGTGTCTCTGTTGTTGTTATTTTGATACTTGACGCTGTCAGTTTTCCACATTTATGTTTATGTTATTCTACCCTCAACCCCAGCTCTATGACCATAATTCTGATAGATACATGTACATGTTTTTCTGTCCCTTCAAGAATAACTGGGGGTAAAAGGTGTGAGGATGATACATGTAATTTTATACAGGTATGTTTTAAATTTTAAATTCTATCCTTTGTCACAGATGAATGAAAAGAAATAAAAAAAAATTTATTCACAAAATTGCCGTTTTCAGATTTTTATAAAATTTTATCCTCTGAACTCCAATGCACTATGACTGCCTGTTTAACTGTCAAATATGTACATGTACATATGCTGTAAAATGCTTTGGGTGTTTTATGCTTTTGTGGTGTCTGTGTACCATGGTATAGACACATAACAAGATCAACAGAACTTACAAACATGAAACTACAGGACACTGTACGAGGAAGGAGAAGGAAAAGCAGACAGGAAGAGAGATGGGAAGACAACGGTGGAAATTTGGGTGAAGCCCTGTGAAAGGCTGATAATGATAATAGAGATGGAGAAAAGTGGTTGCCTAATCATCCTTGGTGCCCCAATGGTCATCTAGGGTGAGGGATAAGTAAGTAAGTAAGTAAGTAAGGTATTCTCCATCAATTTGAATGGGTTTAGGTAAGATGCAGTAACAGAAATTATTTTGATTTTTAAAATTGATAGTGCAATGTGAAAAAGAGTATGAATAAGAATATTTTTTTCTTTGGTAATCTATTTCCACACTTACACTGGGTGGCATGTGAGCTGAATGTGGGGCTTGAAGACTGTCGTTGATTTCTAGAAACATTTAAGTGCAAAATTATTTTTGGACAGTGAATGACATGAAGCTTAAACAAAACACAGTATGTTCATTTTCACTGAATGATTCTAATGTCGAAATGTTTTCTCTACAGGGGTACTTAATGTGCGTATTCAAATTTAAAGACCTGTTAACCTAAAGTTTGAAACTGTGCTGTTTGATCAATGATCAGCTGTCAGGTATTGTTAAGTTATTCATTTTTCACAAAATTTACCACCAACTGCACACTGAATAGCCAATGAACTGATGAGGTCATTCTATGCTTGCATTGAAATACAAATGTTTCAAATTCTGACCAAATTTAGTAAATTAGAGTCACTCCTTCTTACTCATAGTACGTAGTCAAACAAATAAAGAATAAATTCAGAAAAATATAACATCAAACCTATACATTTGGTTTCACAAAAAAAAAAAAAAAATGAAAAATATAAAAACAAGATTTGGACTCTGGCAGCATTATATGTACTTAGCATCACAAAAAATAGTTATGGTGAATGAAAAAAAAATATAATTCTCTTTTCAGCAGGGATGTCATCTGTCTACATGAAAAAGTAGGAAAAGTTCCTGGCACATTCTTTAACAACATGTAAAACGGAAAAGTACATTAATCATAATGGTAAATAATACCGGATTTGGGGCCAACAGAGAAATTACCGACAGGCAAAAAGTAGGAAATCCTACTAAAATAGGAAATTTGACATCCCTGGTTCAGCTCAGAACAGAATATGCATGCATATAAATACATGCAGAAATAACAGATGCAGTTAATTCATAAATTCATTTTTATGATGCTCATTTACTTACTTTGCTTTCCCTGATTCCACCATTAATTATCAGTCATTTTTATGTAAAATACATGCATGTCTTTTCTTTTTTTTTTTTTTTATCTGTCTTTCAATCTATCAATAGCTTTTCAGGCTCCAGCGTAGCATCAAACATTTCATATACATGCTCTAAAGCATTGAATACAAAATTTAACTGTCATGGTATTCCGATATTTTTTTAAAATACATGTAGGCCTACACATTCTGGAGGAATCACAAATTTGTGTCTAGATTGTCACCCTCATGTGCCATAGTCATGTATTCATATTCCATGGCACATACAATACAGTCACAGATTCATCCGTTCAAGTCCACCTTTCATTTTCATGCTAACAGAATATCAAAGCTCATTTGGCAATCATCCGGCAAAATCAGCACCAACAGGCTAAGACGAATAGCAAGATAACACTTAGCTTCATTAAAATCATGCTCATTTTACTGAAACAATCCACATGCTTCACTTATCTTTAAACAATTTTTTTTTTTTTTTCTAAGGAAGTGTTTCACACTCGACATGTCGCCCACGAATACCATGAGTGTTCTTAGTCGACCGATTTCCGGAAGTCGCCCCTCTGAAAAAAGAAATCAGTCCTTTGTTTTGTTTATATGAAGTCTTTCAATTCTAAGAAAGTAAGATTGTCTCGGCTTTAAGAGGTTGCCTGTCTTTTTCTGAGAACTTTTGTGGGTAGCCATTTGGAATTTGGAAATTTTGCCCGGACAGCGGCGTGCACGCTACTCTTTCATTGATTATGAACTGCAAAGGGTTCTTTAACGTGCGTAACGCACACACGGGATCTCCGAAATCTTTTCACCCTTATCCGAGGAGGCTAGACGTCGGCCTTGACTACCCGCAAGAAACCAGGAGACCGTTGAGTCACTGAAAAAATGCGGGCTTTCGATCTTCGTGTCCTTCCATCTCCCGATGCAGAACCTGCAAGTCGTTCCCGACCTTTTTTTTCCATGAGCAGACGCCAAACCACAGAGCCACTGCGCTCCCAGGAAATCAGCCTTTTCGAGTTTGATTTCATTTTTAATAATTTCGTCCATCTTTCGGGGCTGTGCACCGGTGTGCCATTGGTTTGACTCCACCAGTGGCTCGGCCAGTCACGGTTCACACCCTGCCTATCGGCATGGCGCGCTGGTGACTGCGGCAGTAATGCATGTATTTATCATCCGTAGTGGCAAAAAATGCCTAGATACCCCACCCCTTCCCCTATCCCCCCCTCCCTGGATGTTGAGAAGTGAACAATCACCATAACAGTGGCATAAACACTAGCTCCTCTGACCATATTCACTGATTTCAATAGTGATTACACATAGCTTATGTGATTACTCCTTCACTTCTTGCCCTCATCAATTCTCCATTCATACTAATTGCATTGTATACAACATGTATTTCATTTCGGCCCATTAGATCCATTATTGTCCATCCTACCTCTACTAAATGAACTCCAAAATGACAGTGTTGAAAGAAATCTGAGAATATTAAAACTACACATGTGCGAACAACAAAAGTCACAACTATGGATGTAAAGTGAGGGCTTAAATAAAACCAGACACTAACAACATTAATGTCTTCAATCACTTCAAAAGAAAAAGCTTTCAAAAGATTCCCTATATCTTGGGGGAGGGGGGGGGCAAAAGTATAAAATGAAACAGTGCTTTAATGAGGGACAATTGTTAACTACACACATGCTCTAAATTACTTGGCTCATACATTGCAGATCTACCCTATTTTGGGAGAGTCCGCTCACATGTCGACAACCAATGCGCGATGCGTTCGTAGTCAGCAAGTTGACAACCAACGCGCGATGGGTTCAGCTCAGGTCGACTGCGAATGCGTGATGCTTTCGTGGTCGACAGTCGACCACTTATAAATACGCTTCCTAAAGAAGAAGAACAATTCTATCCCTCTTCTATTGGAGGGCTGATAGGCCAAATAGTGATTGTGTATCCCTTAGGTGTAGTGTGATCTTAGGATTTCTGCAAGTGAAAAGACGACGAATGTGGATCGAAATATGTGCTACACATTGAAACATCAGGACAATAAATGAGGGATACAACACATCAAGTAGCACTGCTATCTAGAGACATTTCTGACTTTCAGCCAAGATCAGAAGTTTACAAGAGTACCAGCACTGTGACAACATTCGACTGGGAACAGTTAACATGATTTCGAAATTCCAGGCCAGTAAACAACAACAATAACAACAACAGAACTCTGGATTCTGAATGTTTGCATCACTGAGGAATGAGCTGTTTCAAAGGGAACAACTAGGCCTGCTTTTCGTGAGCAAGGACATAGTATACACAAGGACTTGGTGTAAATTGAGGAAAATTATAAGGCATGACGAGTGATGTTTATTGTATGGTTAAACTTCCATTTTGAAAAGTCAACAGTTTAAAAAGTAAAAACTTCCCGTGGTGCAATTATATAAAGCTGACAAACTCAAGCCAGTCACTGAAATATGAATGCTAATTTCACACAGTCAGACTGTGGGGTGATCTGCCTTGCAGACGTAGATTCTCAACCCGAAAATAGAACGGCACTAGCACTCGATCTGATCTCGGATGATGTGGCCCGGTTGTTTATATTCATCGATTTTGTCCTGCTCTACACCATAATTGGTTTGTCTGGCATAGCCATCAACATCATCAACATCATTGTCTTCGTCAAGATGGGTCTGACAAATCCTGTCAATGTGAGTCTGTTATTTCTGTCCATATCTGACCTAGGGACCCTCTTCTCCCTGGTCTGGCTCAGTGTTTACTACTACCCTCTGTGGGAGAACTTAGATGTGGCCATTGATCCCTTGGCTCTGAAACAGATGACAGCCAGCTGCGCTATATTCTATTTCAAACGTGTGGGGGCCTTCATAACGGCATTCATTACGCTTGAGAGGTGTCTTTACATCGCCAAGCCTCTCAAAGTCAAACAAATTCTCACAGTGAAGCGAACCCGCAGAATTCTGGCGTCCATATTTATACTTTTAATTTTCTTTGAAATCCCCAAGTTTTTCATGGCCACATTTCAGCAGAAGTTCATCCCAGAGCGAAACCAGACCTACTTGGTGCTGGTCTACGACCAGCAGCATGTGGCGAAGATTAGTCCCGTCGTTAGCGGACTGAGCACTGCTTTGTTCTTTTTGACCTATGTCTTGGTCATCACTTGCACCATCATCTTGGTCATCAACTTCAGGAAGAAAACAAAAGAGCGGAAGGGGACTGCAAGCAATGGCAACAAAGAAGATATGTCTTTACGTGACATACGGGTAGTAAAGACCATGACCTTTCTGGCCGTCATCTTCATTGTGTCTTTCCTGCCTGAGGTGGTGCTGCTGTTGGTCATGACCATTGACTATCGTGTGAACTTCGGGGAACAGTACCAGAATGTCTTCCTGGTCCTTGTTGGAGTAAGCGAGACTTTATTAGCCCTCAATGCGTCTGTTAACATCATCGTTTATCTGCGGATCAGCTCCAGATTTAGAGCCACGTTCAGCAAGTATTTCTTTCAACTGCAGACAGCGATCAATCAGTCAGAGACCACGGAAAGTACTGCTTCTGGATCAGGTCTGTGATGAATGGCTTGCCCCCCCATGGACTGACAATGTGGTATGAAGATAACATAATATTACAGGAAATTAAATTAGACTATCTTATTATGTCACGCATAAGATAAAAACATATTCAAGTGTGACAGTAAGTACCATTTTGATTAGCAAAAGAAAAAACAAAACTACCAGTCCACTGTTATATAAATATCTCAATGTGTACATTCCAAAACAGTTTGTATTTTTAATTCTAGATCATAAACCCGGAATGATAATAATATGACAAAATATATTGATGTTGACTCCTTCCTTAGATGTTCTTAGTGATCAGTGACTGTTTAAAGCGAAGGAGTGGCACAATAATATGTGATACTTCTGATTTGTTTAAAGAAAAATTGCTCCATTGATATGTATTTCTAGGCACATCAATGATGAACATGTAATATCAAAAGCACTGTTAAGAATTATTTTGGTAAAATAAATAAACTGTCTCGGTGAGAACTACGAGAGTGGATGGCAGATGCCGTCATACACAGAGGTTGAAAGGCTTAAAAAAAAAAAAAAAAAGAAACATAACATCATGTCATGCTGTAAATAGAACAAGGTTATTGTCGATACTGCTAACCTGAAATATATGGTCTTGCTTTAAAAATGCCTTTTTTTTTTTTTTAAGTCTTGCTATTTCTGAATATAACAATGGTATTAAAAAGTGGAAATGTCCATTCTAATTTGTTTGACCCATGGTCATTCAACAGATGTCCCAGCCTACTGTCAACCAGATTTTGGCCCCCTCGGGCTGCTTATATGCAATTCTAGATCATCACCATTTGATCATGTAGGAGAAAGCAAAAGCTGCATAAAACAGCTGACTATGACCTTCTCTAGCAATATTTTGAGCCCCTGTGCCAGAAATGAGCATTAAGTGATCACTCTTGAGGCGAATAAAACAAAAACATAAACTTGTGATCACACAGATTATCAGTGCAAGCTTTCATCAGGCGCGTTAAAATACGGTGCTGCTTCGGAAGAAAGTTGTGAACAATCTGCAATAGTAAAGGCCAAGACACGCTTAATTATTTTTAACAGATAAAGATACAATGGCCACATATAGGCCCACAAAAACCCGGAAGTGACTCTAAGAGAACTGTCATAATAATAGCCCTAAGGAACAATAATCAAGAAAAAGATATTAACAAAATACCCGCAATATCCTTTTCGTTTGTTTGATTGTTTGTTTGTTTGTTTCTTGTGCTTTGTTTTCTTTCATTTATTTTGTTTTGGTACCTTTAAAAAATTTAAAAACCAAAAAGAATGTCTCATTTTTTATGATGAATGTTCAACTATGGTTACACAGCTGGTGAAGCACGGCCGAAAGCAATGCTTATTTATTTACACTAATGCACTAGAATACATTATATTTCCTAGTCTCATGTTCACTATTTCTGAGCGTTTGCATTGGGCAATGTGAGATGCTTGAAAATATAGCCAGATACTGGAAATATCACCTGAAGAAAATGAGATCAAGGAACACAAAATTATTACTCTTTAGTCAAGCATGATTTACTAAAAGATGCCATTTTTATTAATAGCACTAGCAGACAGAACTCAACTACCAATGAAAAAAATATGAAAGGTGTGGATGCCAATTGTAGGCTTAACATGTTGTACATATTCTGTTTCTAGCACTGAAATACATGTATTACAGTATCACAGCTACGTTTTCCTTCTCACTCTCTTGGTCTCACGTCACTTTTCTCCTTTTTGTTTCTCATTTTACTTTTCTCAGTCCCTCCCCCCTCTCCCTCCCTTATTTTGTCTCTTGGCTCATTTTTCCCCATCCTTTTACATTACATGTATTTTCCATGAATCGATTTTCATCTGCATAGTACGTAATACTATTTTCTATTCAGCCAGTCATGTTTAACAATTCTATTGAAGACAACATGTCAACATCAACAGAAGTTACACATATAAGTACCCAACAAACAGAGGGTTCAATTTAGCGGCGGGTACAGTCAATTTAGGCCAAGATTCCCAAGGGCAATTCCAAATCCTCAGTTTTTCTCTCTTTTTTGTTTGTTTTGTTTTGTTTTGTTTTGTTTTTGTTTGTACGCCAAAGAACTGACTCTCAGGTTATTTAATGCTAGTTAGAACATGGCCCAGTAATAAAAGTTTCATCACAGCTTGAAGTGCAAAATGGCGCACTGTGCTATGGTCATTATGTCAATATAGTGTTTCAGTAATACACTGGGAAAGGACACAATACAGTGCCCAGCAACATAGGTTCTGGAATTCCTCTTCTGACTCTGTGAAGTGATACAAAAACACTTGAAAGGATGAATCGATTCGTTTGTTTGACTGATTTTCAACTGATCAAAATAAAGATGCATTACAGGCAATCCGAAAGAAAACATGAGAATTGTCTCCGTAATCAGTAGACAAGCCAACATTTCTGACTGTCTCTTCACGCCTCAAAGGAAAAATGGAAGTGCCCTTGTCGTGCCATTAATGTACACTCAACATTTAGTACGCATCAGTAAGAATAACACATGAAATTTGTGCATAGGCAGTTATGGGCTGTAAGAGCTTACAATCTATTATTACACATGATGAAATCAGGCTCTCGTCAAATTTTGAGCATATGGAGTTATTGGTATCACTGTAAAGATTATTCATTTCTCTATCAGTGTGTGAAAAAAAAAAGGTTATTCTATCTGAGGCAGAAGTTGAGATAATAATAATAATAATAATATAGTACATTTATTAAGCGCCTATGCAAAGCCCCAAGGCGCTTTACAATAACACA
>JBCAUA010338327.1:11250-18922 GCA_038406235.1 Peronia verruculata | reverse complement strand
TCAGCGACATAATTACTGTACCTTCACCCCCCCCCCCTTTTAAAAACACTAATCACTTTGCAAACAAAACTTCCAAACAGGAGCCGTTTTGTGTTTGTTTGTTTTTTTCCCCCACTCATATCAATGTAGTTGACCTCTATCTAGCCTTGAACTACAGAAGCTGGACTTGCGCTATAAAAGAGCCCTTATCTGGGCAAGGAACCCAAAGCGGAAATTGGGTGAATATCTCTGTGATATAATCAGAGTTAACCCATAATGTTCGGGTCTTTGCAAATACGGTATGACTATCACATGACAGAACTGCTAGCCTCTTCCAATATGATGGAAGGGTTCTCAACCTGGGACAATTGTGGTCTCCAGAGGATGCCATTCTTTAATATTATGGAAAGAGTTCATGGTACAAGTGCAGGTTTTGTAAATACCGCTGTCTATATTCATTTTATAGTGATTGTGTTTATCAGCCCTATTACTTCCCTTTGCCGAACACAAGGGCTGTGGACAAGAAATGTAAGGTTGAATATCGTAAGTTTAATTGTCTGTTGTTCTATCTCCCTTGTTCGCAGTTTGAGAAAATTGTTGTTTTCTGTTTAACAACTGTTTTTGCGCATAGGAGAAAGGGCAAAATGATTTTCAAAATCTACCTGTTTGGGCAAGTCATCGGTGTAATAGTTACATTATATGGCAGATTTCCTATCCTTCTTTCACATGACAAATATATCTCCAAATAGGCCAAAAGTGGAGATAGAACAACAAAGAACTGAGCTCATGATATATAGATAAAATGCGCACACACACAAACTTTGCTATTGTTGTTGTTGTTGTTGTTGTTGTTGTTTTGTTTTGTTTTTCTCTTTTATTTTTTTTTTCATTTAAACGACTGTCTATTTTTTAAAAAAAAAGAAGAAAGCAAATTTTTCTGACAAAATTATTTTTTTTGAACTTTTCAAGGTGTGGTTTTAAACAAAGAGTTTACTCCCTCTACTAATGGTGTTTGTTCAAAATCCTTGTATCTTCCAATGAGAAATAATAGGATTGTAGAAAACATAATCCGCATTTCTGGGGTGTAAAAAATGGAAATATTAAAATTTTGCTCGTACACGAGAGTCTGTACCTTCTCTTCATCCGATTTTGTAACTGCCAGGGCTTGTGTAATGTGCGTAACGTCCTACACTTCCGAGGTATATCCGCCCTATCAGAAACGTCTAACTGTCGAACTCCTTATCCAAGAAACCACCGCACCACTGAGTCACTAAAAAAAAAAAATGCATAGTCCAGTCTTCCTATCCTTACCATTTGCCGGTACGGATCGAATTTTGACCCCAAGAAGTAGGTTTCGCCTTAGGGGCAGACGCCTAAACTGTCGGCCAGGACGACCTCCCGATATCGATCTTTGTAGAGAGCTGATAAACTAAACAAGACTACGTCACAAGTGGGAATATTTACATCCTAAAGTCACGTGGCCAACGGGGGGAAGGGGTGGATTGGGAGAGGTGGGGGCGAGATGAACCTTTGATATCAAATTGTTCACGAGAGATGACGTATCCTCATGATTTGTGTTCGGCACCACGGGAGTTTGAAATGTCACGCTGTACACGGGAGGCTTTAGACTATGTGCTGTGATCATGAGCTGTGTACGAAGCGTACATGTATCACGCTGAACTCTTTTTTGAGTCGTATATTATTAATCTGTTTGCTGTTATTGTTGTTGTTGTTGTTGTTAGGTACACGTTGTTATTGTAGCTGCAGCTTTAGTGATAGCAAAGACTGTAGGTCAATCTTTGATAATGGTAATGGTAGTGGTACGCTAGTAGTGGTAATAGTAGTCGTAGTAGTTAGCAGTAGTAGTAGTTGTAGTTATTGTTGTTGCTGTTGTAGTAATGATGGTAGTAATAGTAGACATAGTGGTAGTAGTAGTATGATTAGCAGCAATAGTGGTAGTAGTAGTATTAACAGTAGAAGTAGCTGTAGATGTAGTAGTAGAAGTAGTTATAGTAGTAATAGAAGTAGCAGTGGTAATAGTAGTAGTAGTAGTAGTACTAGTAGTAGTAGTAGTGGTGGTGGTGGTGATAGTAGTAGAGCGTCACTGCAACTGTGATATGCAGCCGTGCAAAAGACATATTGA
This sequence comes from Peronia verruculata, assembly GCA_038406235.1. Lineage (NCBI taxonomy): Eukaryota > Metazoa > Mollusca > Gastropoda > Systellommatophora > Onchidiidae > Peronia > Peronia verruculata. Next base: position 16,800 of record JBCAUA010338327.1, on the reverse strand, counting down.
ATTTAATTGATATCACTAGAATACACTTCCCCAGAGTGAAGGAAATTTCGTAATAGGTTTTTGATCTTCTGTGCTATAAAATATTCTCTGTACCATAGAGGCATCAAAGAGTAATCGGTTAGATATGGAGCATTTGTTGTTTCTTTCTTGTTGTTGTTGTTGTTGTATTGCTGCTTGTGGTGTCAAGCTCTGCACGTTATTTGTCTCTTTGTTAATATTGTTGTTTGTATTGTGATTTCTATATCAACCTGTGCACGAAATGTTTCGACATATATGCCACAAGCATCTAAATATCAAAAAGTGTGGGCTTTCGCAAAGCAATGTACAATGCATATTGAATTCATTATTAATTGTGGTAGAAAATATCCAGTGAAATATGTTATGGATAAATACAGAAGTTGTTGTTGTTGCTGTGGTTGTTGTGTTGTTGTTATTGGTGGTGCTGTTGGTGTTGTTGGTGGTGGTTGTGATACACTATCTGGACTAGCGTGTCAGGTCGTGCATTTCCACGAGTTACTCATTTATTATTTTGTCAATATATGCCTTTATTGTTGATGTTATTGCAGACAGTACTAGAGTGTCTATCCCCGTAAGTACCGACTCCAGTGTGACATCATTATGTCAAGCTGTGTGTAAGACATGCAGATATCAGTAACACTCGGGTTTTCACAAAGTAACAGAAATGTGGGATTACCTTGTGGTTAACTATGGCAGAAAATAATTTCATCCTGTCCTTACAAGTACAACATTGCTCCTGTGCAGGCATTCCCATATGCAGGGGACAGGCGTCTCATTCTTCTCGCGGCGCTCTTGGTACTATAAGCGGTAGAAAAGAAAGAAAGAAAGAAAGGAAGAATAAAGGAAGGAAGAAAGAAAGAAAGAAAGAAAGAAAGAAGAAAGGAAGACAGAAAGAAGAAAGAATGACTGAAAGAAAGAAAGAAAAAGAAAGAAAGAAAGAAAGAAAGAAAGAAAGAAAGAAAGAAAGAAAGAAAGAAAATATCATCCTCACTAAACATCAAATTTATTGGTTCCGTTATTTTTCACTGTACTTGTAGTTGTGATATCAAGCTGTGTACTGCTAGTCTAACTGTGACCTGAATATCTAAGGTTAGTGATGGCTTCCTTACTGCCTTCTTTATTAAGTGGAATAGAAAACCATCGGCTTCACAGGAGCTGTTGCCCTTTCATCACTGATGTTGCCGGTACGATGTAATTTGATATCGAACTGTGCAGTGTGCACACGGCACATGTATTTGACGCTATGCATGTTCCCAATTAACAGATTTTTCGTAGTTCTTTTTGATTAACTGTGAAAGCTAATTATTAACGTAGGAAGAAATATAAATGCTTATATAGACAATAATTTTGTCTGTTTAGCTGTTGTTAATGTCTTTGTTGTTGTTTTTTGTAATGCTGTTATTATGAATGTTCTGTGTTGTTATTGTTATGAAGGTGTGATTGTTGTTTTTGTTGCTGTCGGCGTTGTTGTTACTACAGTTGTTAATAGTGTGAATGTTGAGTGTTGTTATTGTTGCTGCTGTTGATGTTGCTCTTGTCGTTCCTGTCGCTGTTGGTGTGGCTCTCGTTGTTGTCTTTGTTATTGTTTTTTGTAGGCTCTGACGTCAAGGTATGCACAAGGTATTCAAACATCAAAGACTAAACCGATCTCCCCTTGATAACAGAACTTCAGCTTGCCCGCCAACTATAACAAGACAGTCATTGTTGCCTATTGATTATCTGTTGTTGAGGCTGCTGTTGATGAATAGACATATCAAATGGCTGTACAGATCACTGCTTGCAAGGAAACAAATGAATTGATTTCATTGTTCATTTTTATGTTAATTGTATACGTATTTGGCAATTAATTACTGTGTTCTTGTTGTTTTCTTTTTTTTTTTTTTGTTGTTGTTGTTGTTTTTTTTTACGTATTTGTTGTAACTGCGATCATTTATTTATTTATTTATTTATTATTATTATTATTATTTTTTTTTTTTTTTTTGTATTAACTGTGGTTACGATAACATCGTCAGAATTTTCAGATGGTCAAACATAAGCCATTGCCTTTTGCCGTTGTGGGTAACTTTTAGACAGCATGCATGTAGTATATATATTTAAATTTATGTATGCAACATTTAGAGATCGCGAGTTCAATGTTCCTGACATGCTTTGTATGGACGTGACTTTGTAAGCTCTTGATTGCGTTCTTAATTAATTGCTGTTTTCAATTCCATGGTCATCGCACCCATTCCACTTATCTAACTCTCTACCCCAATACTTCTCCAATACTTTTCGCCCTCGTATTTATCATTCATAGTTTTTCATTTTACTGACCTTGACCTCATAACCTTTCAATAACTTGTATCGATAATATCTCACATAGAAATGTCAGTAATGACAATAGCAGAGATCTCCCCCTGTCGCTCTGCCCATTTCTGAGCTCTGCATATCCACAGCTCTATAGTAAAAATGTAGCCACAGTCCCATTATTGTGTCATGGTTGTGTCGGAGAGTTATTTAGTGATGCCGAGCGGTTACTCTTGACTCTTCATAACTTACTGAATTGTTCAGTTCTTGTATTGATTCATGTTGAATCCATTCATCCCCATATTCTGTTTTGTTTGGAACGCGTTCGTCTTTCCTTGGAACATTTGTAGTCCATGTAGGCTTATGCGTTAAACAAATTATTTTGTTTATAAAGATTGCGTTTTTGGTCATTAAACTGAGTACATTATTCTTTCATTTTATTCTTCTTTTAATCGTTAATTTTGTTTGTACGTCAATAAACTGTTCATTTAAATGAGTGTCATTAACGATGTTATTAAAACAGCGTCCACATTTTTAAAAGAATAATCTTTAGGCGTATATATGACAATATGTAGACTTACAGTTAACACGTGCATGGGTATAAAACGAGCGTTTGTTTTCACCACGCTAAATGTGGCCTCCCCATGCGGGACAACAATATCGGTAATCGATCCACTGCTCCTAACTTAAGCCATGTGCATATGTGCTGTTGATAGTCAAGAGATAAACAAGCCTGCTCAGATCAAAGTCCTTTTATGACACAGGGTTGCCTAATCATGAAAGATCCTGATTGGTCTCCCTTTCAACCGATATCCGCTTAGGATGTTGACATGAGGTAATCTAACATGCCATATCATTAGCTTTTGCTGTACTTTTGTGAGATATATACACAGTACAGGCTGTGGTTAAAACAACAGATGGTTCATTACATTAGGGGAACTGATTATCTCTGTAAATGCTGAAGGAAAATCAACAAGAGGGTGTCGTAGTACAGTATACATTTGGGTATCAACCAATGTTTCAAGGGATCAGGTAGGCAAATGATAGGATAATTTTATTGTTTAATCTATTCCTAAATCATGTGGCATATCTTACTTCCAAACACAGTTTATCAATCCGTAACAATGCATAATGCCTGCAATTCAGAGCATTTGTTTTGCACATAGCATACTCACCATAGCCATTCATGGAATAAAGAGTACATAATGTCTGACCACTCCGATGACCGAAATGTTGGCGGTATTACCAGTCAAGAGCGGTCCTTCCAGCCCACAAACATACCACTTGGGCCAGAGGGTCACACAGCCATAATCGATCTGGATAAACTGCTGCTGAAGAAACACATGCATTTGTATGTATATTTGTTTCTTTATTTGTGTTGGGAGTGAACGGTTCGTGAGCACGATTGCTGCTATATTACGACATAGCACGGAATAGGTATATTAAAGGATGAATGTACTCGATCAAGATCGTTTGGTGAAGTAGAAATAGGGATTTTTATAACTGAAAATGTTGTTTTGGAAGGTTTCCTAGAGGACGAAGTCGAGAAGAAACAATGAGAACAGAGAACTGAGGAGGACGAACGAGATCCCCATAGGGTGAGAGATTTGGAGAAAAAAGAGTGTTTGATGGAGCACACGCTGAGAGAAACAGATAGTGGTACCTTAGACCGGCTCCTAGAAGCCCACACGAAAAGAGGCTGAAGATTAAGCCAAGGATCTGTAAGAAGATCCATATGAAATTGTCTCGGAACAGGCTTGGATGCTTATCCGTTGGATGTCTTCGGGTTGTGACTTACTTGACTCGTGCAAATAAAACTTGTGAGTTCAGGGAGAACCGAATACAGTTTAAATTAAATAATGTGTGAGATTGTTTGTATTAATGGTGATTTTCTCTTTGATTTGAAAATCGTGATACATTTTGATGTGGTGATTATGTTCTGGTTTTAGAATGAGTGATTTCTTATGTGCGATTGATATTTTGCTGTCGTCGTGTGGACACAGAATGAGATATGAAAACAGTTTGCTCATACGCACAATGGAGTAATGTTTCATTTCATTATTTAAGAACACAGCGATCATGATGTTTACTATAGGCTCTCGTTGTTTTTGTTGTTGTTGTTGTGCTGAAGTTTAACGACACATCCGCATAGATTACGGCTACATTGTGTCAAATACACATGTTTACACTCAAAAAGAAGAGAGGAAAGAAAACGGGACAGAAGAAAGTGAGCAAAGGAGAAAGAGGGAGAAGAGATGACTCCCCTGGAATGTCGAGAATGGCGGTCCATGGGAGACACCCCACCGATGACAGGCTTACACCGCCTGCAGGTGGGAGCAGAGAGCCTACTTTTTTGTGTGTGTATTTATTGTTGTCGCTCTTAGTCTTGTTGATCGCCTGTGCAGAATGGAGATCGCTTATCCGGCTCTCTCCATCTCTCGCGGTATTCCGATTCTGGTTGTCACTGAATTTGAAGTTCGTCCATTTTTGGTTGTTATCTCTCTCCCTACTCCAGGTTTCTGTTGCCCGTCTCTCCTTGAGTCTGCCTTGCAGAAATGCTCCGTTGAGATCAGATGATGTTTGTGTCGCGTGACCGCACCGTTTCAATCTCATTCTTTGAACGAGATCGCTGGTGTGCCTATTCTCCTCCTTGCTTCTAAGATGACATCATGTGGGGATCTTTTCACGAGATTCTTAGAAGTTTCGGGAAGTAATTTTTTTGTTTTCGTTTCTGCACCCTGTAATCTGTATTTTCCTCAGTGAGGTCTCTAGTTATATATATATGTACAATTATGCATCGAATTTTATAAAGTTCAGGCAATTTCCGATCGCTCGAATCATAATTATCTCTTGGCTCATTTTGGTGCGAAGTTTGCGTCAGTTCATATCCGGTTGGTTGTGGGAATAAAAAGATCATGGTTGTAGAAATGGAGAAATGATAGACTAGATCTTCCTGGCAACCGTCTCCTCCTTCAACATTGGCCTCTCGCATTAAACACGCCATGATTATGGTTGGAAAATCACCGGGCAACTTGTAGGTACGCCGTTTTTTGTTGTTGTTTTCCTAAATAGTTCCAGGGCCCACTGTAAAAAGTTTCTATGTAAAAAATATGACAAAACTTTGGCATCAAAAAATGCCAAAATTATGCCCTGTCTTGTTGTAAGATACTATGATGTTAAAATTCGGCCAAAGTTGGGCTGCCAAAAAATGCTAAACGTATGCTGTAATATTACAGCAAAATTAAA
>JBCAUA010338327.1:1250-8750 GCA_038406235.1 Peronia verruculata | reverse complement strand
AATAGACCAAATCAAAATCAAAAAAGAAGGAAAAAGGAGGATAAGAATTTCGCACACTAAATTTAAGACAAACCCCCGCCGGGGCCCGGGTTTATCAGTAGGTTCTTTGCTCCCACCTGCAGGCGGTGTAAGCCCGCCATCGGTGGGGTGTCTCCCCATCTTCGACATCCCAGGGGAGTCATATTATCCCCTCTCTCTCCTTGCTCCTGTCTTCTGTCCCGCTTTTTTTCCTCTCTTCTTCTTGACGTGTAAACGTATCTTACCGTCTTTGACACAATGTAGCCGTAGTCGTGCTAATGTTTCGTTAAACCCCAACACAAACAAACAAACAAACAAACAAACAAACAAACAAACAAACAAACAAATCCACTTAAGAAAAAACGATGGCTCCTCTGAAAGTATATCACTTATCACAGAACTTTTAATTACATATTACAAAATTCCCCACTCTGTTTTGAAGTTTGACCAAAGAAAAATGTCAAGTGTCTCATACAGATTACTTTATTTGTTTTTATGCACTGCATGAATGTTCTTCAATAAATTCGAGTTTACACTTATCTCTGATAAACATTTGCTTACTTATCTCTTTTCCAACACTCTTGTCCTATACGAATCCTCCTCTCTCTCTATCATGTCTCACACCTCCTTCCTTTCTTCCTTCTCTCACTCCCTCCCTCCACGCCACCGCAATCCTCTGACTTTAACCCTTTAAGTATCAGAAAAGACCCCTGTAATACAAATATTTCTGTACGGATAAGCCTAGATAGAACCACAAAACAAGTATCTTGTTAATATTATCGTATTATTTCAAATGTAAAGCTTATTGTGCGAAACTTTGTACAAATCAAGTATATATATAGCTCCTTGACACAAATAGAGTTAATCTCCCGCCCCCCACCCCTCCATCTATTGAGAGAAAGATGTTTAGAGAAGGAGATAACAAATCCCGTTTGGCCCAATATGTTTCCAGTAAAAAAACAAAAGAAAAAAGAAAACGAAAATTGTCTCTCGGCCAGAGATAAAATATTATGTTTTTCAGATAAAATTATCTGGAGTTTAAAGGAGTTGAAGTTATTTGCTTGATTTATTCCTGTTTTTAATTTCCTTGCTGATACAAGGAAGTTCAGCCTTGTGTCACAGTTCTATATCTCTTTGTCTTCTCAATCTGTAGAGAGAGAGAGAGAGAGAGAGAGAGAGAGAGAGAGAGAGAGAGAGAGAGAGAGAGAGAGAGAGAGAGAGAGAGAGAAAGAGAGAGAGAGAGAGAGAGAGAGAGAGAGAGAGAGAGAGAGAGAGAGAAAGAAAACTTGGGTCTATAAGGCTGGGACATTGTTTCAAAATGTGATCAGACAGATCTTTGCAGTATTCTAGACAGATCATCGATTTTGTTGAGGGTGAATTATAGACACACTCACATCCAGTCATACACACATGTACATACACATACAATAATATAATATAATCTTATAATCCAATAAAACATAAATGATATGTATTATATACACAACCTTTTTCTATCTGTCCAACTGCCATTATCCTTCATTCGGTCTGCTCTAATACAACGTTTCTCAGTCTGATCTCCTATAACTTTTCTCAAACTATTCTATTGTAACGTTTCTCAGTTTGTTCAATGTTTTTGTATCCGTATCTCAGACACGTCTCCCAGACTCTTCACAGCGTTTCTCACTCTGTTCTATTACGACGTTTCTCCGTTTTGTCTACTACAACCATTCTGTATGTTCTACTCTTTGATTGTTCTACGTCCCAGTGTCTCAGCTTGTTCTACTATAACGTTTTTCACTTACATTGTGTTGAGGCGTTTCTCACTAAGTTCTACTGCTCATTTCACACCTTCATTTCAACTACAGAATGTCCAAGGTGTTCTATTATCAATTTTCTAAATCTGTTCAACTACAGCAGTTCTCAGTCATTCCTACTAGTTTAACATGTCTTTGTCTCCTACATTGTCATATAATTATTATTCTTACTCGTGTTTCTTGGTCAGTCCAACCACCAAAGACACCTAGATCTAGAGGGGTCTAGATCAAGTTGCTCATAGTACATCTATTTCTACACGTATTACTAGTTCTGAAGAGGTAACTACCGTACCAAGGAAGACCTTCACCTGACCAACCAACCAACCTGCCGGGCGCGTGTTTGTCGTGTTCCGGTCATTATTGAATATCAACTAACACTCGGGACGGTCATTAACTATTGATGGTGGGAAAGGCGATAAGCCCACGGCTTTGTTGTGCAAGGCGTCAACATAATCATTATTTTGCGGACTGGCCGGGGCAGTCATTAAGTCACGTTTCTCCCTTTCAAGTCCAGTCTTTGGTACCTCTTTCAACGAACTGGCTGGTTTCCTTTAACATTTCTATCATTTTGTGATGGCGCAACGCTGCAAGCATTGATGCAATAGTTAAACAGTTCAGTGGGAATTCCCGCAGTGTACAGCATTCCGCGAGCTGAATTCTCTGTTGCCCTATCTCCATTATTCACATTTTGAGAAAATTGATAAGTTGTGTTTAGCAACTGTTTTTGTACATAGGAGATAGGGCAAAATGATTTTTAAAATATACCTGTTCGGGCAAGTGATCGGGGAAATGACTACAGTATATGGGAGACCTACTATCCCTTTTCCACATCATATATATGTCTCCAAATCGCCCAAAATGGGGACAGACAACAAAGAACGCGATTTTTTTTTTTCTCGGTATCCCATGACCGTTTGGCCTTTGGGGGATTCCCTGACGACATCCACAGTTTAGATTCCGCCATTTCTTGTGATCTCCTGCAGTCATCTGGGAGAATATCGAGAAAGTTTGAATAATTTCCAGTTGAAGGTTTTCAAAGCCCCGGATTATTGGAATTTGGTGTTAAGCACCACCATGACATTGCGCCAGCTCACATTGCCAGAGAGCTTTTGAAAAGTTATCAAGAGGCTCGTATCAGCGACTCAACAGTCAAGTTCCCCGAGTTTCCAAGACTGTCGATGATCAAATAGAACGTTAGTTTTGTATTCTCTCAAGACAGTTACAACTATGCGTTGTACAATTAATTTGGTTTAAAGGACACTGACAACTATTAAAAATCCTTATCTTTTTACTCCCCCCCCCCCGGTCATCACAAGCTTTTCATATTCCTGGAAGACTCACAATAATGTCAATATGATAACACTTGTTGTTGTACACTGTTTATAGAGGAGATGTCATGGGTTGCAAATGCTTGTCTAAGAGGATCAGGTCAGCAATTCATGTAATACACAAGAAAGACATTGTCCGTGAAATTCGATTCGTCCTTGCTAAATTTCACATCCGATTTTTGAAAGATATTTAATCTCTATATTGTGCAAATCTGAGTGTTTCAGAGCCTGTTTGTCTTTCTTGTTGCTGCTGTTGTCCCCTCTCCCTCCCTCACCCCCCTTCGTCCCTTCTCTCTCCCTCCTCACTCTCTTTCTCCTTCAGACTCCTCTCTCTGTTTTCCTGCCTATCTTTCTCCCGTGTCTCTCCTCGTCATCTTCTTTCTTTCTCTTCCTTCCCTTTGTCTAGCCTATTAGAGCTCCCCCTCCGCTCTTTCGAATTCTTTTTCTTCCTTTCCTCCACTCCTCCTTTCTTTTTCCTCTTTCTTTCTCCTTCCCTGCCCCACCCTCCCTCCCTGTTTCCCCGCCATTCACATTTATACACAGTAACAAGACACCTAGATAAGATATTTCTTACTTTGTCTCATCAAACCTCAGTTAGAAAAAAAAAAACACACGAAATTCAACGAAATATCAGAGCAACTGCTGAAAATTTAATGAACTAATTAATTTTCTGTTTACCCGTGACAAGTAGCCAGCGGTGTATCCCCGCTGTACCCCCCACACAGGGAGCTAAAATTAGGTGAAATGAGGCGGAGTGTCGTGAAAGATTTACCACACACTTGCTGGGTTGATTAATGTAAATTCTCCTGTGTTTTTTTCTTTCCCTCTTCACCTAGTGAAAAAGAAAGGTGATTTACAAATAATTTTTAGCTGATGCCGACAGATAAACTTCTTGATATCAAAAAAGGGGGAGTGAACGCCTCGTCAAAAGATAACCAGTTAACCTACAGACAGTGTGAGCTTTCTGCGGGCGGACTTCTTTACGTGCACACTACCTCTGTGCCGTTGCTATGGACGCACAAATAAGATTACAGTGTTTACTGAAATCTACCAATCTAGGGAATCTTGTCTCCTTGCGTAACAGAGAAAAGAAATAATACTGATAATGCATTTGGGCTATGGGCGAAAATGAGGGAGAAAAGTCATCCATAACAACTTTCTAGCTTTTATTTGCTGTTTTCTTAAGATAGAAATGTGGAAAAGAAAATGTGATATGAAAAAGAAAAACAGGAACAATGTTAAGTTATTATTTCAAAGTACACGATTCTTTTTATTTGAATAGCTGTTCAGCCGTCGGTTGTGGCCGCTATCAAGGCTGTTATATTTACCTTAAGACGTGATATGCCCGTTCTTATTGATATAGATCTAGTGTATGTAATATGTTAAAGGTTGTTTTTGAAAAGAGAACAATTCTGTCGGCTAATTGTTTGTCACATATATAAATAAATATAATAGATGAACGAAAAAAAAAAAAAAACAACAACAAACAAACAAAAAACACGAAGAGATAATGACATAGCTAATTACCCATTTAATCTGAATATTATGTAGATAATCTTTGAAAGATGGCTGAGAATAAAATTAATAGTTACATTGATCACAATGCTTGCATGACGTTTCCACACACTTTAAGATAACTTGTTTTAAGATAACAAGCGGATTCAGGCTGCTCATGGAAGAGGTGAGTAAGCTTATTCATGCCTGTTTTTCATTTTGATCGATTTATATGAAGATACGGCTGCAAAGTACACACTTTTATCGATACTCACCGTTCAGGAAATATGACAGTCTCACTGAGGTGCATCCCTTATGTAATAAAGAATGCCTTAACACTTTCATGGTCTTTTAAACCTTGTCCTGGGTTTTAGAGGGTTTACATGCCATCACTAATGAAAACCTCATGTTTTTAATAAAATATTTTGTCTTTTGAAAAATCGATTCAGAGTATGAAGTCAGTGTTAACATCTAAACATCTCCTTCGAGATGAGACTGAGACTTGTGACGTGCTATATATATTCGGTCTTGCTGTAAAGGTCAGAGACCTGACCCTAAAAACAAAAGATCTGGAGAACAGAATAGAGATCTTTGAGATGAGGACACTCACACATAGGGAAGGGGTGGGAGATTAGTTGGACAGAGCGAAAGATCAACAAGGATGTTTACACTATGCTAAAAGTCAAACCTACGCTACTGGCAACAAGTCAAAAAAGGAAATTACAGTATTTTGGTCACACTAAACGACACAACACCATATGTAAAGATATACTGGAATGGAATATCGAGGGCAAATGAACAAAGGGAAGACATTGGGAAATGTGGACGAATGACATCAAAGAGTGGACGAATGACATCAAGGGCTGGGCGAAGCTATCTTTGGAGGAATGCGCCAGAAGAGTCAAGGATAGAGACAGATAGCGAGTCATTTCAAGTCTACCGCGAAAGAGATGACACAAGATAATGATGACTCAGAGTATACTTCGAGACTTAAAACCACAAAAGAGACTCTTCCTTATCGTCCTGCACGCTGTAAATTTGCTGATCACAGTTCGGGTGCTTCATTCAAATCTGACTCACTTCACGTTTACGAAATTTCACCGCTATCAGTCTTGATCTGGAGCCCCCGAGTCTGAACAAAGAATAGAGGTCTTCTAACAGAACAAAGTTTTTTCTCCACCTTCTGTGAGATGGGTCATCCGGCTGAAAAAGAAAGTTAATGTGCTAAAACTGAAACACTAACTAATAGTAAAAACTTTACGCATTAGTCACTGAGAGAGATTTACAGAAATAAGTGTAAACACCGACAGATAACTAATTAGATCTGTGGTATCACAATCAACTTCCCTTCCTCCTCTTTCTTTTATTTCAATGTACCCCAAAGAGAGGTGTTAGTTATTTCTTCCAATTTCTGATGTAATGCTACAGCTTTGAGTGAGGCAGCTGGGGTAGATCTTATAATCAGATTTGGAAAAACAAAAACAAAAAAGAGGCATTATATTTGATCTTCCTATTTCTTAGAATGTTCAGCCATAGCTCAATTTAGAGTAAATAAGGACCTAATTGTCCGGTATGTCTAGAGACAAGAAGTTTAAAAAAAAAAAGACCCCACAGAAATGCTATTTTTAAAATGATATTTCAGAGTTACGTCCGTTTAAATACTTAAATATGGTTTCCTTCTTTTAAACATTACCTTTTTGTCTACCAATGACTTTAGTCAGTCTCTAACATAACTTCGTACACTAAGATTGTAACACGAAACAGGAGGCAGATTTTGTAATTTCCCCTGGACAGATGCCAAATGTCAAGAAAAATAGAACATGAAATTTCTTTAACTTTCATAAAGTAAACTGACAGCGAGAGAGCTTACAAAAACATGACTTACATGTGCAGGATTTCAGCAAAAATATGTCTATAAAGATGATTTATGGGTAACTTTTAAATTCATCATGTTAACAATATGAATTATAGTTTGCACTTACGATAATGGTGATAATGATGACGATAATAATATTTTGCCCCTGGGAAGAGCCAACTGGGCTGTAAAATGTGACCGGCAATATCAGTTTACTTTATTAATTCAATATCAAGTTCTTCATATTGTCCCCCCTCCCCCCTTGTTTGTTTGTTTGTTTATTTTGTTTTGATGTATTTGATGAGCTGGAGCAGATAGTCGTCTTAATTTTAATACATTTTATGAAAATAATTAACAACAATAACAATGATGATAGACTTTGAGGAAGGTGGAAAGGAGAGGTTAGACGAGGTCTATCACAAGGTGGATATAGTTCGTTGATAAACAAACTGTTCATAAAAATAATGCAAAATGTGGGCAAAGGGTTTGCCGAGACAACAGATTTCAGAAACTAGAGAGGAGTAAGATCACGAAGGAGAAAGGATATACAGATATAGAGATATGGCGGGCGTTGGCCATGATAAAGGGAAGGGTGGGACAAGTAAAGAAGGGGCAGTGAGGGATGGAAAGAAAAAAAGAAATGAAAGAAAGTTGACTGAAGAGAAGAAGAAGGCAGGAGGTAGAGGAAGGAGGGTTCAGGGTGGGTGGGTAGAAAACAAGAAGAAAGGAGAAACAAAGAAGACAGCAATGATGGCGGAGACGAAGATGCGATGAAAAAGAAATTATAAGACTTAGCTTAAGCGTCCACTAGCGGTTTCCTTCACTTGTACGCCAGGCTAAAAACGTGACGTCAGATCACAGTCTGCAAGTGACAAAACCAAGTCGCGTCCACTACATCAGTAATAGGCCAGCCTAGAGATCTAATTAGTAATATTTATTGCCCATTTCACAATACAAACTCATAGCCATTATTAAATGAAAATTCGCTAGATGTGCATAGCTATGCCGG